>PVJI01011409.1:0-56125 GCA_004026765.1 Micronycteris hirsuta | reverse complement strand
TTTTTTTTTTTTAAAGATTTTATTTATTTATTTTCAGAGAGAGGAGAAGGGAGGGAGAAAGAGCAATGTATGGTTGCCTCTCACATGGCCCTCACTGGGGACCTGGCCCGCAACCCAGGCATGTGCCCCGACTGGGAATCGAACCGGGACCCTCTGGTTCCCAGCCCGCACTCAATCCACTGAGCTACACCAGCCGGGCTATGTTAAATCTTTTGAGTAACCACATCATACATATATCATGATCAAGTGGGATTCATCCCAGGGATGCAAGGATGGCATGATATTCACAAATCAACAAAAATAATACAGCACATAAACAAAATGAAGGACGAAAACCACATGATCTTATCAACAGAAGCAAAAAAAAAAGCATTTGACAAAACCCATCACCCATTCATGATTAAACACTCAGCAAAGCAGAAATAGAGAGAGCACACCTCAACATAAAGGCCATATATGAGTAACTTACTGCCAACATCAATGGACAAAAACTAAAAGGAACAAGACAAGGGTGTCCACTTTCACCATTCTTATTCAACATAGTACTAGAAGTTCTAGCCATAGCAATCAGCCAAAAAAGAAAGAAAGAAGAAAGAAAAGGCATCCAAACTGGAAAGGAGAAAGTAAAACTGTCATTATTTGCAGATGACAAGATAGTGTAAATAGAAAACCCTTGTAGTCTCTACCAAAAAGCCACTTAACCCGCCCTGGCTGGAGTAGCTCAGTGGATTGAGCCCAGGCTGGGAACCAAAGGGTCCCAGTTCGATTCCCAGTCAGGGCACATACCTGGGTTGCGGGCCAGGTCCCCAGTGAGGGCCATGTGAGAGGCAACCACACATTGATGTTTCTCTCCCTCTTTTTCTCCCTCCCTTCCCCTCTCTCTAAAAATAAATAAATAAAATCTTAAAAAAAAAAAAAAGCCACTTAACCTAATAAATGAATTTGGCAAAGTAGGAGGATACAAAGTCAATATTCAGAAATTGATGGCATTTTTGTATACTAACAGAACTATCAGAAAGAAAAGCTAGGAAAAAAAATGCCATTTACTATACCAACAAGAAAAATAAAGTACCTAGGAGTAAATTTAATCAAGGATGCAAAAAGACCAATACTCAGAAAACTACAGAACACTGAAGAAAGAAACTGAGGAAGATACAAATAAATGGAAGCATATACTGTGTTCATGGATTGGAAGGATTAACATCATTAAAATGTGCATGCTACTGAAAGCAATCTATAGATTCAGTGCAATTCCTATTAAAATACCAAACAAATATTTCAAAAATTTATATGGAACCAAAAAAAAGACTCCAAAGAGCTTCAGCAATCCTGAGAAAGACCAAAGTTGGAGGGATAACAATACCTGATATTAAACTATACCACAAGGCCACCGTAATCTAGACAACCTGATACTGACATAAGAACAGACATAGATCAATGGAAAAGAACAGAGAGTCTGGAAATAAACCCATGTCTCTAAGGTCAATTAATATTCAACAAAGGGGGCATGAGTATACAATGGGGTAAAAACAGTCTCTTCAATAAATGGTGTTGGGAGAAGTGGACAGCCACATGCAAAAAAATGAAACTAGACAACCAACTTATACCATACACCAGAAGAAACTCAAAATGGATAAAGGACTTAAATATAAGTCATGATACCAAAAAGTCCTAGCGGAAAACATAGTCAGTAAAATTTCAGATATCCCGCACAGCAATACCTTCATCTATATATCTTCTAGGGTAAGGGAAGTAAAGGGAAAAATAAACAAATGGAACTACATCAAATTAAAAAGCTTCTGCATGGCTAAAGAAAACATCAGCAAAATGAAAAGGGAACTGACTGTATGGGAGAACTTATTTACCAATGATACATTGGACAAGGGTTTAATCTCCAAAATGTATAAAGAACTCATACAACTCAATGCCAGGAAGACAAACCCAATTAAAAAATGGGCAAAGGACCTGAATAGACACTTCTCCAAGGAGGACATACAGATGGCCCACATATATATGAAAAAATGCTCAACATCACTAGCCATCAGAGAAATGGAAATTAAAACCACAATGAGATATCACCTCACACCTGTCAGAATGGCTATCATTAATAAATCAACAAACAAGTGCTGGCAAGGATGTGGAGAAAAGGGAACCCCAGAGCACTGTTGGTGGGAATGCAGACTGGTGCAGCCACTGTGAAAAACAGTATGGAGTTTCCTCAAAAAAACTAAAAATGCAACTGCCTTGTTTTTTTTCGGCCTTGTTTTTTTTTTCTTTTTAGTCTCCTCCACTTTTATTTCTGTTACAGGTGAAATCACTATTTATGAAAATTTTATTTCTGTAAAATAACTAGACATACAAATACTATAAAAAAAAAGAGAATCTTTAATATAATTTCAATTTTTTTTGCTTTTTTTTTTTTTACTGTTCAAGCACAGTTGTCTCCATTTTCCCCCACCCCATCCATCCCCACTTCCTACTCTTGATCCTACCCCCCCTTTGGCTTGGTCCATGTGTCCTTTACACATGTTCCAAACAACCCTTCCCCCTTTTCCCATTATTCCCTCCCACCTCCCCTTTGGTTACTGCCAGTTTGTTTTTAATTTCAATGTCTCTGGTTCTATTTTGCTCATTAGTTTATTTTGTTCATTAGATTCCTCTTATGAGTGAGATCATATGGTGTTTGTTTTTCACCAAGTGGCTTATTTCACTTAGCATAAATAATATTCTCCAGATCTATCCATGCTGTCACAGAGAGTTGGAGCTCTTTCTTTCTTTCTGCTGTGCAGTAGTCAAAAAAATTTGACCTGGTGATTCCACTGCTGGGACTATACACTAAGGATCCCGAAACACCAATCCAAAAGAATTTATGCACCCCATGTTCATAGCAGTGTTATATACAATAGCCAAGTGCTGGAAACAGCCTAAGTGCCCATCAGTAAATGAGTGGATCAAAAAACTGAAGCCCATCTACACAATGGAATACTATGCAGCAGAAAGAAGGAGCTCCTACAAATACCATACGATCTCACTCATAAGAGGTTAACAAAATAAACTAATGAGCAAAATAGAATCAGAAGCACAGATTCATGGAACAGACTGACAGTGGCCAGAGGGGAGAGGAGAGGGGGTAATGGTGGAAAGAAGGGGAAGGGACTAGTCAAAGAACATGTATGAATGACCCATGGACAATGGCTGGGGACTGACTGTGGGAGCAGGGTGTGGGCTGGGCAGCAGAGGGAAAAGGTGGCAAAATTGGGACAACTGTAACAGAAAAACAATAAAAACAATCTTTTGAGGAATCACCAAATTGTTTTCCCAAGCAGCTGCACCATTTTACATTCCCAGCAGTGTACAAGGGTTCCAACTTCTCTACATCCTTGCTCACAGTTCTTATTATCTGTCTTTTTGATTATAGTCACCCTAGTGAGTGTGAAGTACTATATTGCTGTGATTTTGATTTGCATTTCCCTGATGGTTAATGACGTTGAGCATCAGTTCATGTGCTTATTGGCTATTTATATATTTTCTTTGGAGAAATGTCTATTTAGATCTTTTGTCAATTTTTAATTTTTTTTTGAGTTTTTTTTACATTTTAGATACAAATCTATCATCAGATATATATTTTGCAAAAATGTTCTCCCATTCTGTGAGTTGTCTTTTCACTTTGATGGTGTCCTTTACAACACAAAAATTTGCTTTTAACTTACATACTTTTTCTTTTGATACTTGTACTTTTAGTGCCATATCTAAGGTTTTGCCTAATCCAAAATCAAAAAGTTTTATGCCTATGTCTTCTAAGATTTTTCTAGTTTTAGCTCTTATTCTCAGGTTTTTGATACAGTTTGGTTTACTTTCATAGTGTGTGAAGTAAAGGTCAAATTTCATTCTTTTGTGTGTGGACACACATTTGTCCCAGTACCATTTGTTAAAATCAATTCTAATCACTAACTTTTAAAAAACCATTAAATGGTGTTAATATATTTCAGAAGGTAGAATGAAGTGAAAGATGTAAAGTTAAAATAAAAGGGATGCAAAAAAGGGGGTGTCGGGGAGAAACTTATAGCTTGAAATGCTTACATTAAAAAATAAAACCTTATAATCAATAATCTAAGTTTCATCTCAAAGAAACTAGAGTGCAAATTAAACACAAAGCAAAAATAAAGAAGGAAAAAATAAAGAGCAAAACTCAACAAAACTGAAATCAGAAAAATAGAGAAAACCTATGAAACCAAAAGGTATTCCTTTGAAAACATCAATAAAACTGATAAACCATTAACTAAACTTTGTCAGCAAAACATGAGAGGCACAAAACAAGAGAGGTACAAAACAAGAGGTACAATATTAGAAATGAAAAAGTCCTAACAGACAGTAAGGGAATATTATAAACAATATTATGACAATAAAATTGATTAGCTTAGATGTATAGATTTCTTCAAAGACAACAATAACAAAGCTTGCTCAAGAAGAAAGGGATAATCTTACTAAAAAAAAAATAATAAAGTACAGCACAGGGAATATAGTCAATAATATTGTATAGTGCCAGGTGGGTGCTGGACTTATTGGGAAAATCACTTCACTCATGTTATATAAATGTCTAACTACTGTGCTGTGTACCTGAACTTAATATAATATTAAATGTCAAATGTAATTATAAAGTAAAAATGAAAATTAAATTAAATATATTTAAGGTAAAAAAAAAATTAAATTCATAGTGAAAAATTGTCCAACAAAGAAAATTCCAAGAACAAATGGTTTCAATGGTAAATTCTGCCAAACACTTAAGAATGAAATAATATAAAAACTGTTACAAAATATAACAAAAGAGGAATGAATATTTTCCAACTCTATTTTATGAAGCCAACACTATCTTTCCTGACTATAGAGTGATTACAAGAAAGCTGTATATTATTATCCCTCATGAATACAGATACATGCAAAAACACCCAACAAAATATAAAGTTGGTTCATATTTTAAAACAATCGATCAATGAATAGTCACAGGGATGTCAAGTATAGCATAGGAAATAGTCAATAATAATGCAATAACTATACATGGCATCGACGAGGTACTGGACTTATCACGAGGATCACTTCATAAGCTACGGTATATAAATGTCTAACCACTATGCTGTATACCTCAAACTAATATAATATTGAGTGTCAACTGCAACTGAAAAATAAAAAATAGTAATTTAAAAAATGTAACCCTACAAAAAGTCAATCAATGCAATTCAACCCTATCAACAAATTAAAGAGAAAAACCTTAAGATCATTTCAATTGATGCAGGAAAAGAGCACCTCATAAAATTCAACATCCATTTACAATATAAACTTTCAGCAAACAAGGAATAGAAGGGAATATGACCTCAACCTGATAAAGGGCATTTCTGAAAAACCTACGACTGAATGCTTTCCCGCTAAGATCAGCAACAAGGCAAGGATGTCCACTATCACCACTCCTATTTAACAATGAACTTACAGCCAGTGCCATAAGGCAAGAGAAAAAAATAAAAGTCATATGGATTGAAAAGGAAGACATTAAACATAAAACTGTCTTTTATTTGCAAATGATATAATGACCTCCACAGACAATCCCAGAGAATCTGATAAAAAGCTACGAGAACTAATATGTGAATTTCACAAGGCCACAGAATACAAGGTCAATGCATAAAAACCAACCTCATTTCTGTGCACCAGCAATGAACAATAGGAAACTGGACTTTTTTAAAAGTGTGTTATACAACAGCATCCCAAAACATGAAATATTTAGGTACAAGTGAACAAAAGATGTGCAATAATTATATTACAAAATTACAAACTTTGGTAAGAGAAATTAAAGAAGACCAAAATAAATGTAGAAATATAACATTTTCATGAGCCAGAAGATTTGATGTCAAAATATCAATTGTCCTCAATTTGATCTCACATTCAATACAATCACAATAAAAATCCCAGCAGGCTTTTTTCTTTTTCTTAAAGATTTTTTTTTTTTTCATTTTTAGAGAGAGGGGAAGGGAGGGAGACAGAAAGAAAGGGAGAGAAACTGCAATGTATGGTTGCCTCTCACTGGGGACCTGGACCGCAACCCAGGCATGGGCCCTGACTGGGAATCAAACTGGCGACACTTTCGTTCCCAGCCCGCGCTCAATCCACTGAGCTACACCAGCCAGGGCCCAGCAGGCTTTCTGTAAAAAGTGACAATTCATTCTATAATTTATATGGATAAAAAAGCACCTAGAATATTAAAAAAAAATGTAAGATTCTAGAAGTAGACCAATATGTATATGGTCAAATGATTTTTAACAAGTAACTTTCCTGACATATATTTTGCACATAACTTGCCCTTCTCAAGTGTATGATTCATGATCATTTTTTGATAAAGGTATCAAAGTAATTCAATGGATAAAGTGTACCTTTTCCAGTAAATGCTGCTGGAATGACTGGACATACATACATAAAAAAAAAACTTTGACTCATATCTTGCAACATATTAAAAAAATCAACTTGAAATGCATCATAACCTAAGTATCTAAAACTATAAAATTCCTAGAAGACATACAAAATTTTTGTGGCTTTGGATTAGGCAAAGGTTTTTTGGATAGGACACAAAAAGTATAAATCATAAAAGAAAAAAATGTTAAATTGGTTATCAAAATTAAGTCTACTCTTCAAAAGATACTATTAAGACAATGAACACAGAAGTTACAGAGAGAGCCCTGGCTGGTGTAGCTCAGTGGATTGAGCGCGGGCTGGGAACCAAGTGGTCCCGGTTCGATACCCAGTCAGGGCACATGCCTGGGTTGCAGGCCAGATCCCCGTGAGGGCCATGTGAGAGGCAACCATACATTGCTGTTTCTCTCCCTCTCTTTCTCCCTCCTTTCCCCTCTCTCTCTAAAAATAAATAAATATTAAAAAAAAAAAAAAAGAAGTTACAGAGAGAGAATATTTGCAAAACACCTATCTAATAAATGATGTGTGCCCAGAATACATAAAGAACTCTCAAAACTCAATTTAAAAATCCAAGCCAATTTTAAAATGCGGGTTGGGGCAAAACAGCAAATAAGCACATGAAAAGATTCTCCACATCATAAGATTTTAGGGAAACGCAAATTAAAACCACTATGAAATAGTACTATAAACTTCTTACAATGGTTTTAAAAACAAAAACTGATACTACCAAGTACTGATAAGAATACAGAGAACCTGGAACTCTAATATAGTGCTAGGGATATAAAATGGTCCAGCCACTTTGAAAAATGGTTTGGAAATTTCTTATACAGTTAAGCATATATTTACCATATGACTTGGCAATCCCACTCCTAGGTATTTACCAAGAGAAGGGAAAACATATGCCCACACAAAGACCTGTACATAAATGTTTTTAGTGGCTGTGTTTATAGTAGCCAAAAACTGAAACCAAGAAAAAAATACGTCCTTCAATTGGTTATGAATTTTTTAAAATGCGATAAATACATACAATGGAATACTACTCAGCAATAAAAAGGAATGAAATACTAACACATGCAAACAGATGACTTGCAAAAGCATTAGGCTAAAAAAGAAATTGGCAATTTTTTGCTCTAAAGGGGCAACATGATAATATTTTAGATTTTGCAGAACATAAAGCCTCTGTCACAACTACTCAGTTCTGCCATAGTAGTGTGAAACAGCCACATACACGAGCACAGCTGTGTTTTAATAAAACTTTATATTTAATAGGCATTGAACCTCACACGGTCCACATGCAGTAATTTGCCAACCCCTGTGCTAAATCAAAGGAGCGAGACACACAAGGTTATATTATATAATTCCATTTATATGGTGATATGAAAAAGGCAAATATAATAGAGACAAAAATCAAATCAGTAGTTGCCACGGTCTGGGGGCAAAGGCAAGGGATTAATTAAAAAGGGACATAAGGCAACTTTTTGGAATGAGGAAAATATTCTCTATCTTGAGTGTGGTGGTAGTTACATGACTGTTTATGTTTGTCATATACCTAAAAAGGGTGAGTTTTACGACATGCCAATTATGCTTCAATAATCCTGTCTTAGGAGAGAAAAAGCAAGCCATTCTTTGGTCTCTAATTTAAAAAAAAAAAAAGAGAGGAAAAAAATTTTTGAGATAATCAAAAATCAAGGACATTTAAACACTGGATATTTGGTTATATTTTTAAAAATATGATAATGGTATTATGGTTACTTTTTAAAAAGAAAAAACAAGATTCATATTGAAGTTCTTACAAGTGATATTATATTATGTGTGGGATTTACTTTATAATTGTCCAATTAATATGGGGGTAGAAATATACTAATAATTGTTGAAGCTGGGCTGTGGGTAAATGCGGGTTCATTATACTTTTATGCTTGTTACTTTTATGTATGATTGAACATTTCTACAATAACCAAATTGGGGGGAGCAGTGGTTATGAATGAAGAAAAAAGTGAGGAAGAGATAAAAACCATAAAATAGCGATTATGCATGTAATGTCTACTGAGGTCAGGCAAGTGAAGAAGTGAGATAAGCCAGAGTGATAAAGTCCAAAGCTGAAAGTATTCACATTAAATTTTTGAAAAAACATGTGCTTTCCAAACGCACACACTAGCATAAGAACTTAAAACTAAAGATACAGTTATACACTCACTCACACATCCCTTTATAAACAATTCACACACAAGGTGAAAAGTTAAATGTCAAATGAGCTATTCCCTAAAATCCAGAAAGCACTGGGGTATATATAATAATTATAGCCAAAACACAACAAGAAAAGCCTGTATTATCTGGTTCTGGGATAGTCACTAGCACTACAACCAAATCTGCTTCTAATTTCATAATTTGTATTTAGTTGTTAAGAATCATATACATAATTTAAATGAGAAAATAGAAGCAAGAAAGTGATAGGAGATTTTTAGTAATATTATAACAGAAAACACGAGTGTATCAGGATAATAATCTCTTTTAATTAGGCAGGCTGCTAAAGAAGAATATATACCTAAAATTAACATTGGAAATAGTTTTAGAAGAATACTATCTGAACTTTATTAATCTTATAACACACTGAGTGAAAATATTATCCAAAAATAAAGTCATAAATTAACTATACCCATGGTTTTCTTCATAATATTGTAGAATACGCCACCCTGTTGGAACATATGAGGAAGCCCCTTTGCATAAGACCATACATCTTCTCCTGTAAGATAAAAACAAATACAGTATTAGCAATAAACAAAAATATTCAACCCAGGATTGTTTTAATACAGATTAGCCTCTAACAGAGATCACAGGGCAAGGCTGGTATAACACACAGGGAGGTGATATGGAGTGATAAGGCTATAGCACACTAGAAACACATGGCCCATCTAAAGGTGGCAGCCACTGCCAAGTGATATCACAGAAAAATGTAGGCCCAATGTTTCAAGACCATATTGCTTTTCAAGAGAAGGCAGAAATCTGGGTTTTTAATGTGAATTCTCTCAATTTTTAAAGGAGCTAATTCAGAAATATCTTTAAAACTACATGAGTCAGCCCTGGCTGGTGTGGCTCAGTGGATTGAGCACTGGGCTGCAAACCAAAGAGTGGCTGGTTCAATTACCAATCAGTGCACATGCCTGGGTTGTAGGTCAGGTCCCCAGTTCAGGGCATGTGAGAGGCAACTACACAGTGATGTTTCTCTCCCTCTCTTTCTCCCTCCCTTCCCCTCTCTCTAAAAATAAATAAATTTCTTTAAAAAAGGTTAACTTTTACCTTTCCTACTAGAAAATTATACTAACAGATCTGTGCTTCGAAAGGTTATTGATGAAATAATCACTATGTACCTACAATCTCTGAGCTCCAGCCCCTTTCTACATTCATAAACAGGAATATGGATTTGCATGGCAGTTAGCTAAAGTTACTTAGTATATCAGTTTACAGTATGAAAATTTTAAAAACCCTGGCACTTAAAGTTTTAGTTAGCTTGAATATTTACTTGCACATAAACGCCTAATTTATTAATGATACAGTACTGTAAGAATTTGGCTATATTTAAGTTTAATGAACTTATTAAACTTCATTTGGATAAATTATTTTTATGGTGATAACCTTTCACTTAGTTATCAATGTTATCTTAAGTGTACTTAGTAGTTTATAAAATGCTCTAGGATATCATTTACTTGGAAAATATATCAAAAAATTATATGGTAGTACTTATTTTTTTTAATCCAAAGACATTTTTTCACTGCTTTTAGAAAGCACTTTCCCTGGAGAGAGAGGAGCATGGATGTGAAAGAGAAGCATCAACCTGTTGCCTCCTGTACCTGCCTGGAACCTGGACCAAGGATCAGGGAACAAACCTGTAACCCAAGGCATGAGCCTTGACTGGAAAATGAACCCACAACCTTTCAGTTTTGGTACAACACTCTAACCGACTGAGCCACACTGGCCAGGGCGCATTTAATTTTTTTTGGTAAAAATCTGAACAGTTACCAGATTAGGGAACTCCTCAGAATTGGCCACCTAAATACTAATAAGAAAAATGACACTTCTTATGTATTCAGATATATAAACATATGTGTAAGTACACAGACACGATGGAATTATTGCCATTTGCAACAACGTGGATGGATCTTGCGGGTATTATACTAAGTAAAATAGGTCAGATGGAAAAGGACAAAAACCATATGATTTCACTCATATGGGGAATATAAAACAAAACTGAAACAAATAAAACAAAACTCATAGACACATACAACAGAATGGTGGCTATCAGAATGAAAGGGGGGCAGGGAGCAGAATTAGGTAAAGGGGTCAAATACATGATAACAAAAGGAAACTAAACTTATAGTGGCGAACACACAATACAGTCTACAAATATGAAATTATAATGTTGTATATCTGAAACTTACATAATATTAAACAATGTTACCTCAATAAATTTTAAATAAATAAATAGGACTTTTAGATCTGTTCCTCTAAGATTTTTCAGCTATGCTTAGGTGGGAACCTTCCTTGCTGCTCCCATGCATATGACTACCATGCTGCAGGTTAAGTTCGTTTACTTCTCTGTTCCTCTGTTTTCCTTCTAGACTGGAAGCTTCTCAGAGTCAGGAAAAGGTCAGTGGCCTGGCACAGTGCTGGACAGCAGCACTCTTAACATTTGGCGAATGAATGTATATGAACGAATTGTATAAATGAAGTTTTTCCTTTTAACAAGGTCTGAAAGAAGTCCTGAAAAACCTTAATCAAAGCAGTACAATCATAACTATTCTTCAACGTTATGGATAAAATAGAACTAATGGTACCATTGGTCCTCTTCATGAATCTAGTAAAACAAAATCATAGCAAAAACAAAGGTAAAGAATTTTAGGCACAACCTTCCAGTTACAAAGTAAGTAAGTCATTGAATGTAACGTACAGCATGGTGACTATAGTTAATAATACTGCATATTTGAAAGCTGCTAAGACAGTAGATCTTAAAAGAAAGGCATAATTATTTTGCTACAATTTCATTAGAAAGCAAACTCTTATAGAATAGGAATAGCTATTAGTAAAGCATGTAGCAAATATTATATTAATTCATATATTTTTAGTCTCCAATTAATTTTACTTTATAATTCAACTGTGTCTTCATAGTACAACAGTAAAATACTTAAGTTCAACATACTGTGTGTGCGTTAAATGTAGAAAAAAGCCTACACCACCAACATACATAACTTCTGTTTACACCCTGTCTCTCTTAAATCCTTCCTCCTAATAGCCTTCAGCTCTCCTGCCTGAACAGTAGTTATACATGGCAGTGATATTATGAATGGTTTTTCTTTCGGTTTATCTGATGGTTTTCCTTTTTAACAAGAAGCAATTTGTTAATTTTAAAAAGTATATTAAAATAAAAACATTTTTAAAAATATATCTTTCTAACTTTTACTAATAATACAATCATGGGGTTAAAAGTGAGTTTAAAAGGTCATCATTCCTATTTTCTAACATTATATATTTAAAAAGGTAATTTGAAGTTTCTAGTTTTATGAAGCAAGTGAGTAAATTTAAAAACACAGTATCTATATGAAATATATTTTCAAAGGCCCACCCCAAAATACCTAAAATTAGCTCTGAAATCAAGTATTTATGACCATAAAATAACTGACCCAAAATGTAAATTTAAACCAGGAACATGGTACTATTTCTATAAGAACCCTGAAGGTATTCATTGCTGAATATAGACTATCATCTCTCCATACTTCCTACAGATCCTTCTTCCATCTAAAAATGTATCTACCTTATCAACAGTCAAAATCATTTCTAAGAAAGGCAAGCCTGTTTCCTCTTACTTAGTCCTATAAGTGTATACAGCCCATAGAGCATTAGTGTCATTATCAGAATTAAAAGATGTATTTATCATAAACATACATACACACAAACCTCTGTGTAAATGTGCAAACACACACAGAGAGAATCTGATTCTCTGGGGAGTGTAAATGTTAAAGAAAACTATTATATTTTACTTTATACACACTTGAATTGTTTGAATTTTTTTAATCCTTACCTGAAGATATGTTTATTGATTTCAGAGAGGAAGAGGGAGAAGGAGAGAAATAGGGAGAGAGACAAAGAGAGAAACATCAATTGGTTGCCTCCCATGGGCGCTGACTGGAAATCAAACCCACAACCTAGGCATGTGCCCTGATGGGGAATGGAGCCCACAACCCTTTGGTGTATGGGACGCTCCAACTAACTGAGCCACCCAGCCAGGGCAAATTCTTTAAATTTCAAAAAATATTATCTTCTTAGACAACAAGTGTGTGGTGATTGTGGTGGGTGGGGAGGCAAGGGGCTGGGGTATAAGGGGACTAAATGGTAATGAAAAAAAGTACAATTAAAAAACTCAAGCCCTGGTGGTGTAGCTCAGTGTGGACTGAGTGCAGGCCTGTGAACTATAGGTCGTTTGTTTGAGTCCCAGTCAGGGCACATGCCTGGGTTGCCGGGAAGGTCCCCCAGTAAAGGCTGTGAAAGAAGCAATCACGCATTGATGTTTCTCTCCCTATCTTTCTCCCTCCCTTCCCCTCTCTCTAAAAATAAATAAATATAAAAAAAACCCTCAAGAAAAAAGAAAAAATATCTAATTGAAAAAATATGAAAGAAAATAAGTTATCAAAGTAGCTGAGTACAAAAGGAACAGAATCAATGTTTAACTTAATCCTCAAAGTATGATAGTATAAAATCACCATTTATAACATACACATTTACTCTTAAGATGCATCTATACGCATTATTTTTTTAATTTTTTTTAATAATTACTTTATTGTTGTTCAATTACAGTTATTTGCAACGTCTCCCCTCCCCTCCTCCCTTCCCTTCCAACCCCTCCTCCCCACCAAGCCTCCCTCCTCCCCCATACTTCTGTCCATGTGTCCTCTACCGTGATTCCTGAAAACCCTTCTCCCCATATATGCATTATTTTTTAATCAACTTTATGACTGCTCCATTAGAAATATGCTGCCTATAAGTCATTTAAAATGGTGATCAGAAGGCATGTAAAGAATAATAATATGCATTAACTACTATCTGGATTTGAAACTGTCCTCCATCCAATATTTGAAGAAAAAAAGTCAAGATGCAATAATAATATTCAGACCCAGTGTCATCTAAAACGTAAGTGTATGAACCCCAACTGTAAATCTGGAAAATCTTAAGGCAGTTATAAAATCAAGAGGCACTATGACATTACAAAATATTGTGCACTTTAAAAATATATATTAGCCGTGGCCAAGAGGCTTGGTTGGAGGGTCCTCCAGGGCACCAATAGATGTTTTCTCTCTCACATCAATGTTTCTTTCTCTCTCCCCTTTCCTCTCTAAAATAAATAAAACATATCTCAGGTGAGGATTTTAAAAATGTGTGTTTTTTCCAGGAAAATAGAAAGTACACAAAAATGAAACAAGTTGCTCAATTCCTGAAAGGTCACTAAACTTTACAGTGAATGGGATAAATACCACAAGTAGCCTAATTTCACTAAAGCAATTCCAAATGACAAATTCTGTTTTTCACAAACCTGTCCTTATCTCTTGAAAAGAAAATTAACTAGAAACTTAGTAGAATAAAATATTAAGAAAAAATAAATTAGCTAGTATTTGTAGTGATATACCATCTATCATATCTACCACAAAAGAAAATGCACAAAAAACTGGTCTACAAGAAAACTTAATAACATTTTGTAATACCAGAGTTAGAGTCAGTCCAATACTATATAAATAATAAATATTATAGTCTGCAAAAATTGTTCAGTAAGCTCCAACTAGACTGGATAAAGTGAATTAAAATGTGACATATTTACAGGGAAAACATAATTTCATTTTAAAACTTTCATCATGAGCCCCGGCTGGTGTGGCTCAGTGGATTGAGCGCGGGCTGGGAACCAGAGGGTCCCGGTTCGATTCCCAGTCGGGGCACATGCCTGGGTTGTGGGCCAGGTCCCCAGTGAGGGCCATGTGAGAGGGAACCATACATTGCTGTTTCTCTCCCTCTCTTTCTCCCTCCCTTCCCCTCTAAAAATAAATAAATAAAATCTTAAATAATAATAATAATAATAATAAATATAAATGCTATTTAATAAATTTCTACTTAAAAATAATGAAAGGAAAAGCACATGTCCCTGACTATCAAGCATCCAGCCTACTTAATGAAGGTATAAAAGCTATATAATAAAAATGAAAGCTATACAAGTATAAGAAGCCCTCAGTTGAAATCTTGCAGGTAAATTTATGTAAGGCAATGAGTGTCTCTCCATCTTTTTACCTGTAGTAGTCTCTAACTCATAGCAGACATTCATTTTGCTGAAATAATCTGCATTAATTCATTCAGCAAGCATTTCTTTCCACCTAATAAGTGTCAGGCCCTGTACTAGGTGATAGGGTTTCTTAAGTGAAAAAAACAGGCTACTGTCATTGCTTTTGTGGAGTTCATAATACTGTGGATGAGGTATATGAGTATGTAAATCAACAAATAAGATACTGAAAAACTGTAACAGGCCCTATGACAAAAATGAAGAGTATACAATGATAGAGGGTGCTTACTTAAGAGTGGTTAGCAAAGGTTTCTCAAACTCTTATTAAATAAGGTGACCAGGAGGAGAAAGTCTCTCTTAAAACGCTGGTATTTAAGCCTAAACCTAAACAAGAAGGAGACAGCTATTTGAACAGCATAAAGCTTAATGTGCTATTTTTTGAAGTAACATCAGTAGCTTAGATCACATTTGATAATTCACAAAATAATTTCTGCGCTTTGAAACTTTCAATTTTCTGAATAAGCCCTGTCATTTTCCATTTTCCAGCCCACTCCAATCTAAACATCAATGGTTTCCCAGCACTCTTTACATAAGGTGTGTGTATATGACTATTCCCAAGTTGACATTCTTACAAACATACCACTTTTTATTAAAAATATCTTTAAGTACAGCTATAAGAGAGTTAGAGGTAGAAAACTAATATTTATGGAGGGACTAATACAGGCCAGGCACTGTCTTAGGACTTTAAAGCAGAAAGTCTCTCAAGTGCTACCACTATAAAAGAGGCAAAACACTCTTTTTATGCTCAAATTTTGTGTCTGGAGTGGAAGGAGAAGACAAATCTGTGGTTTGTAAGGGCAGCAACATAAATGTTAGAAGTGAAGATGGAAGGGATCATAACAGGAAGACATTCATTATCTTGGTGAACTCATTGCAATCCACAGTCTATTACTCAAATATTAACGTTCAGAAACCTCAAATAAAAATCAGAAAGTGACTAATTATAAACCAGAATTATATTGTACTAATTTTTATTATCAAATACATTATCATGCTGACTGGACTTTTAGACTGCTGACCATAATCTCACCCATGCCACATAATCCTTACTTGTACTCTCAATGGTACAACATGTATATGAGGAAGCTACATGAGTGACTGGAATCATTGTTTGATGAAGATGGAATCAGTAAAGGGATACAGATCTTTCAGCCAGGCCATGGTGGGGACTGACCACCTATTCTTGCCCCTTAAGAGATTACCTTCCTGGTTAGCAGAATTTTAATGAACCACAGATGATGTATCTTTTTCCCTTTGTATAGCAGTGTATAAACAGTGCCAAATTCTGCTTTTCAACTTTTTCAACGTTCAGTGCTGACCATCCATTTCATTTCTGCTGGCACAGCCTTTGTTTAGATATGTTAATGTCATCTATTTAATTCAACCAAAAACATTTCAAAGTGCCTGTGATGGTCTGGGAACTATAATAGGTGCTGAGCATCCAAGGTTAGTTCTCATCCAAGGTTAGTTCTCATCTGAGCCATGTGCTCAAGAGTTCATCTTCTAATTAGCAAGGCCTTCTCTTTCCTATTTTTGACCTGGAAGACTGCATGTTTTTTTTCAGTGCCTTCTGCATATATCTAATTTTATCCATTCTAATGTCAATTAATTTTCAGAGTTCTAGAAGGAATATACTGTTACCCTACCACAAGGGGTATATTGTAGAGGAGACACTGGAGAGTTCAGCAGTTTACTTGAAATCACTAAGTTAATAAATAGTGGAGCTGAAATGCAAACTCTAAGTCTTTCTGACTCCAAAGATCACACAATATTTCCTCTATTCCATGCAGTCTCTAAGAAACTAAAAACTCTGAGATAGAAAATACATAAAGTGCCCACTACATTTCTTCACATATGCCCCCATTCAATGACTATGTCTGCCAAAGTAAAATCAGCAATATCAAGTTACAAATTTCTACAGGGCTTTTAGAATTCCCTATTAACTAGCAGGCCTCCTAATTTAACAAGCCAACAATAAATAATCTTCATTTTGGAAGGCAGAGGCTTCATTCACTGATATTTAGTACTCTTGGAAAACTGAATCAAAACTCAGATCACTTTTCCAGTTGAAAGCTCTAATCTCAGCAAAAATAAAGCCCTTCTAAAATGTAATATATCTAAATTTTACTTTAAGCCTTAATATGTTATTATGTAAAACATATTAACAGCAAGTTAAAAAGCATAGATTAAGCAAATTAAAAGTAAAAAGTGCACCAATGGATCATATCTCAAAGCATCTAAAGCTTTAAGTTACATATTCTGTTGATAATGTATTTTCCTTTAATTTATGCTGAATTACTAAAACGAAATACTTCTTAACCAATCCCATTAATATCTACCTGTTTTTCATGTTTCTCATGAGTTATAACAGTTCATTACAATTGATGGCAAAGAGTCACTGAGTAAGGAAGTTACTTGAACAGAAATCCTAATGTACAAATAAGAAAAATATGATGAACTGGGAAAGGGAGAACAGGAAATGGGAGGAGAAAGACCAATAGATGGGAGCACTGTGGGAGTAAAAATACCAGAAACTGCAATTCATCAAACAGGAAGTCTTGAAATCACATGACATGCAGGAAAATGAAATTTAAAAATAAATGAAAAGGGGAAAGAAAGGTGGGCGGGCTCAATAGAGCCAAGAGAGGTGGGAATGAAAAAGGCTTTAAATAGATACATTACAAACCTATTTAAAAGAATACATTTGGGTCAACGCACAATATCACGTAAGAGATGATGTATTATAGAATTGTTTACCTGAAACCTACATAACTTTATTAACCAATGTCACCCCAATAAATAAAAATTTTTTAAGAGTTAGTTATATATAAATCTTGTGATAGTTAATGGGATTACTTTCAGTTTCTCACTTATCTTTTCTTAATATTTACTCAATAGAGAAAGAACCACACTAACATCTAGCCACTGTCAAAAAGCTAAAGAAAATAATTTTCTCCTAAAATAGCTTTTATGATAACTAGTTTTTTCACAAAAACAGGAAAATATATTATATTCACAATTAGGTTAAGAAATATCATCTGAGTTAAATTGATCTTACCCATTAATGTTGCTAAAAGACACAAGGAGTACATTTCTTTGTCAGCTTGCTCCTGAAGTTCCTTAGATGACAGTTTACCAGTAGCAGCAATCTCTTCTTGTTTCACAGCATGGGCTGAGTGTGCTGCAGCAGACTGACCACCTTCTGCTTTACTTTTTAGAATCTCTATTGTAATTCTGTCACCATGCTGTAAAGGCACTGGCTCCTTTTCCATTCCTGCCTGGGGTGGCATTAATTCTTTAGGCGGAAAGCCATATCGAATACATTGTAAATATGGAGGAATGTTGAATTCTCTTGCTATGCTTTCCTGAAGTTCAAAAAATGTTGTTGAAGACTTAAGTGTAACCATGGACTGTCGTCCATCATTAGTTGTTATTCGGATCTTCTTCTCTTTAGAAGTTGTTGGTGAATAGAGAGACTTGGTCGGGGTAGCAGGTGCAGAGGATGGACCATCACGGATGGCACTAGGAGAAACAGTCCTGGGCTGGCCTTTTTGTTCTTGTTTTAACTTCTCTGTTTTCCGTTTCTGCATTACAGAAGCTTGTTCTGTAATATTCTGTTGAATAATTCTTTCAGTTTTACTCATGTTTAACTCCTCCTTGTGCAAAGTTTTTGTTTTCTGTCCAGTAAGAATAATTTTAGTTGGGAGCTGAGACTCTGACTCTTGTCCTTGTACATCTCCAACTCTTTGGGCATGAGCACCATCTATGTTTACAGGAGTATAATCATCAGGATTCTTTTTGGCAGTCTGATGCAGTATAGTGTGGACAACTTTCTGAACCAGGATTTCACTCCCAAATTCACCAGGAAAGTGCTTGGTAACAAGTTTCATTGCAACATCGTAAACATTACTATTCAAAGATGAATCACTTTCATACTGGAACCAATAAACTGTTTCTCTGACCACTCTGCCACCCCATTCCAAAGTAATAGGAAAAGCTTCTGGTAGATTGTCATACTCCTTACCATCCCAAAAATGTTTGAATCCACAACCACATTTTCCACCAGTGGACCTAGAATTAGTTCTGTCCCCATCCAAATACACAATAGACCCATCTCCTCTGACCCTTCGCACAGATGTGCCATGGCACCAATTACAAGCTGTTAGGTTACTCAATCCATAGTCTGGTACCAGAACATCTTTCACTGAATCATATGAGCAAACCAAATTGTTCAAGGGAAAGCTATAATTTTTGTCAGGCCTCAGCTGTCCATGAGTACTTTTTGCCAGGTTATACAGTTTCCCTCCTGGAGCCAACCACTCTGGAGGAACGTGAAGTTCAGAAAGGGCACCACAGAGCAAACATTTGTGAAGACGATTATCCATTACTGCTTTTTTAGCAGCTGCTGTGACTTCTTCAGGCTGAACTCCTATCACCCCAGTCCTCCTGTAGAAATACTGATGGACATCAGCAACCAAACTAGGGTGGATACCGTGTTTGTCCATAAAGACTTCTTCCATAGCAGCAACAAGCCTAAGCAAGTATTTATCCTGCAGACTTCTGTCTCCTCCAATAACACAACCACCATCCTCCTCAAGTTTGATGTATTTTTTAATAAGGTCCTGAGGCACACCCCATGCTTTAGGAAGCAAATTCATAGGCAGTTTGGGCAAAGCAGCCCCCTTTATGCCTACCAAGGGGATATAATGGTTTCTACCAGAGCTACTCCATGCAATACAAATTGGTTTGTTCAAATGACCATCTTTCCCAGTGCACTTCTCTGCAGGGATGAGCCCAGGCAGAAAGGTAGCTGAATAATCGCCAGAGCTTCTCATGCCACTGAGAGAATCTAACAGAATAATAGGGCGATGTAACACATTGGCAAGGCCAAATATGTGGATGTTCCTCAGACCCAAGGGAACACCCTCCGGCGGTACAAACATAGGGTCACACTCATTGATAATGTCTTCCCACTCAGCGGCATCAATGAAGTCATGGAACAGGGCTTGATATCTGGCCAGGTGCTGCTGAAAGTGCTGTTTCAGATTCTCTCTCAAGGCATGCCAGAAGAGCTCCCGGCCTACTAGAGCCCGGGACACAGCATGCACCAGGCAATGTCCATCCCCGTCCACATGCACTGGAATGAGGCATTCCTGACTTTTATTGGCCCGCTTGATGTCCTCAAGAGTGTCATGCAAATATAGGAGGCTTCCGGAGCGGTCCTTGCCATAGCCCACGGTGTTAACATGCTCTGGTTCGATGAGGAAGGCGCGGTCACCCAGTAAAGCGCAATCGAACACTTCGCCCTGGTTCATGTCCCGGAGAAGCTTAGCCCGGCCCGTCTGTTTGTCCATTCCATAACGAGCTAATATGGGCGACAACAATTTGCAGTGGTAGTTGGAAAGGCCCATCACCTTTACCAGTTCCGTGGTCTTTTTGGGTGCTCCTGTAACCCCCAACAGCGCGTTCCGCAGCAGGTTGTGTAGCACTACGTCCGGGTCGGTCACCTCCTCCACCCCCAGCAGCTGTTGTTGCTCGTGCCGCTGTCCGCACTCGGTACACTCGATGCTGACGGAACCGGAGGCCGGGAAGAACAGGCGCGCCTGGCACTTCGGATCTGGGCAGCTCCCGGAGAGGATTCTCCGGTCTCTCCGCTTCGAGAGCACCCCCGGAGCAGCAGCCGCCGCCGCCGTCAGGGACGATGGAGTCGGCGGAGCCTCAGGCGGAGGAGGTGGCGGCGGCAGCGGAGGCGGCGGCGGCGGCGGCTGAGACATAGCTCTCGGGTCTTGTGTCTCGCTGCGCGTCCCAAGCGACCCTCAATGGCTCATAGCCCAGACCTCCACCGGCCCAACTCGGGTCTTGTCCAGGCCCAGGACGACTCACTTTCCTTTCCCTAACGAACTCCTCCTCCTCTGAAGCGAAGGCGGAAGCACCAGACGTTGTTTCTCTTCTTACTTCTCCACTGCCGTAGCCGTTGCCCCGAACGTAACGGCCACCACCCTACCCCGCACTCACACTCACTCACTCTCGCTCTCTCGCTCAAGACACACACAGACATACACGCCCTCACTGAGAGTGCGCAGGCGCAGCTCCCGCTCTACCCTCTGGGAATTAGAGTCTTCGAGTCTCTTTCTTGGCTATCGAATGCTAGGACTTTAGGTCCTGCAAGAACTACAAGTACCGTGAGGTCAGGGGGTTCAGCGTCCGCGGAGAGGAGGAAGAGGAAGGCAATAGGAAACGGGGCAGAAAGGAAAATAGTCACTCACCTTGCCTGCCGGGAATTGTAGTTTAATCTGGATCGGCTTTGCCTTTTTCCCCACTTTGGGGCCCAAGCAAAAGAATGTGAAAGACCACCTTTCCTAGGATGCACTGCGGTGCGTCCAGCTTCACTTCCTCCTTAGGCGGAGGGAAGGATACAGGGAATCTTGTTTGTTAAAAAAAGAGTTAAAAGGGATGGTGGTCGGAAATAGAGGTCTGGAGTTCACGACTCTTCTGGAAGGAGGGGAGGGAAATGAAAGGCTCCCGGTGAAGAAGGTACAGTAAATAAATGTCCACTGATATGGCGGGCTGGGAAGTTGAATGAAATGTTCTTTGTTAGGTTAGCGGTCATAACAGAAAAAGGGGAAAAAGAGTGAATTGATTCTCGGAGTGATTCTTAAAGTCCCCCCCCCCCCGCCCCACTCCCCGCCACACTTTAATTCTCATTCTTCCCGCTGTTTCAAGGCACTGAGGCGCACGAGCTCCATTTTCTTCCTTTTTTCTTCACTGCGGGTCGTAAACGCGCCATTTGTTTCCTCCTTCCCTGTACGTCTCTGCAGTTTACAGTACTACAAATAATATCTCCTTACCTCACAAAACAGCCATCGTTAAGTTCTTAATTTACGTCTATCATAGCATTTCCATACACGATATCATCTTGCTTTATATAATAATCTTGTTGGGAAATACGTTCAGAAAGGAAATGACTTGCTCAAGTTCAGTCAATAAGTAACTGGATAGGTACAGATTAGATCTGTGCCCATTTTACAGACAAGGACATAGGCAGGGAAGGTTAAATCAGTGCTAATAAAATAGTAACTAATTTCTGGTTACTATTTTAGTTGATAAAGAACATCTAGCCTAAGAAAAAGTCTTATAAGAGTTTGAGCCAAATTGACAAAATTGCTAGGAAGCAAAATCTCAACGGATTGAAAAACGTTCCAGGGAATGGTAGTTTTGCAGCTCATTTTAAACATTAAAATCAAAAGAGGAGATGTAAGGAGGGTTATATGCAGTTCATTGGTGGTAGATTAGAAAGGTGGGAGAAAGCAAGGTGGGAAAATATCAGATTGGATAAGAAGTAAAATGGAGAGACACACCAGCTCTTAGGAATTTTTACATTCTGACCACCCTCTGTGGTTACTTTGGTCTCTGAATTTGTAAGACCAGCCACGCCTCCCTTGAGGTTGTCAGGTTTAATATGTGGCCTCTTTTCATCCACATAATGTGCTTAAGATGTTAGCATATATCATCTGATCCTCACACCAGTCCTGCGATACCTTTACCAGATATATAGTTGACTCCATTTACAGTTACCAAAAAAAGACTAGAAAGAATTAAGTGACTTGTCCAAGGTCAAATCACCAGTGTATCTCAGACAAAAAGAGTGCTTTTTACAGTACTTCCTCTATAAAAGTAAGAAAGAGCTGTCAAGGTTAGACCTTTTGTTATGCCTCAGGGTCTCCTCTTAGTGACTTGAGGGATTATAAGAACACTTACCCATAAGGAGGTGGAAGCTTTATTTCATTACTTGTGTGCTAGGAAACTGCCTTTTCAGGCAGAGCACACTCATGTTAATTAAAGGCTATTATTATTTAAATTATTGTATAGTCAATCCCTTTCACTTATCATTCTGGAAATTCTTGCTTTCAAAACCTTATGTACGACCTCTGGACAAGAACTAAAGGCAAGGGGTGGGGGTGGGAGGGAGATAGGGCGGGAGGTGGTGTGCAGGGCAGAGGGGAATAAAGGGGGGGAAATGGGACAACTGTAATAGCATAATCAATAAAATACATTTTTAAAAAATACCTTAGATAAGTGAACTTCCTCAAAATTTCTGAAACATTTGGCACAAAATAGATAACATCATTGCAGTCCATGAGGTCTTTTATGTCTTCGGTAGCTGCCAAGTGAACTGTTTACCTGGTTATGTTTTTTTGTACAATTTGTTGCTTGAAAGGAACCATCTGTAAGACAGACACTCCTAAAGAGTCTTAGTACTGACTTTCACCTAATTATTGTCTGTAATTTTCTTCAAAAGAAATATGTTTGGAAGAGATATCCTTCAAAGGTTATTTTCTTGCCCACTCCTACTTTACCCATGCAAAAATAATGTTACCTTTAAACAAGATAGATGATGGTACTTATCTTGAAGGGGATAATTTATGCATGAAAAGTTGTTTATATGTGTTTTGACAATAGTTGGGTCTTGTAATTGATTTTTAATTGAGTGTTTATAAGTTGAGTAATTGGATATGCCATTTAAATGGAAATTTTCTTCCATGACTGAGAAGTTACGCCTGCAGTGAGATTGTATTTTTCTCATACAGAATTCAAAGAATTGAATTATGAAAGCCTCGGAGCACATGAAAGCTGATGGCAGTATGCAACTCTAACACTGTCATGCACTTCTATGTCTTAACCTCACCAAGCCAAATTTTCCTTATTGGTGATATATATGAACAATTAAATAGATTTTTTCAATTGCACCTGAATATGTCATTCTGACCGTACTTTGACAGAATAACCAGTTCCCACCCTCCTGAAGAAATGGGCAGCCTTTCTTTGCCCTGCCTACCACAATCCACTCGATTGATCCAGTGCTCATTTCTGTATATGGAACCTTGATTAGTTAGAAACATTCTTCCCAAACTAAATTTGATATTTAAACCCATTTGTTACTATAGTTCTTCAAGTTTTATGAATTATGCTTTTGAGAGGATTAAAAAATAGAAATACCCTGGTATAAAGCATAGTTAGTGAGGGACAAGAGAAGAGGTAAGTTTTCAAGCAGTTCTAGAATTAAATTACATTATTTAACCTGAAAGTCACTTAGTTAATGAATCTGTAAATGCAGCCAAAGTTCAGACAGTGAGAAATGGACAATGATATTAACCACACTAAATTCAATTTGCGAATTAATTCTTTGCTGGCACTTAGGAGGCATGCATACCTATATAGTAAGAAAAAGAAATTTTGTTAGGGCAAAATATGATATACTGTTTCTTATAAGGCCATGAGAGTACTGAAAGCTTCTAATCTACTTATAGTCTACTTACGTGAGATAAACATGCTTCCTTCTTCTTCCTCCAAAATTCCGTAATCTTAATTGCCTAATAACTTTCCTAAGATCTTTGTGGGTTACATAATAGTCCTTTTTCTTATCTCCGTATTCCAGATGGGAAAAATGAGCTGGGCACCTAATGTTAGCTGCTCTGATACAGAACTCTTCTATCACCATTACTCTAGCATCACTTGCATCTGAAATGCAAATATTTAGTTAAAACTGAAATTCACATTGTTTTTCAGAATTTCTAGTATGGCACTTCTCAACTTCTGGGTTGCTTTTAACAAACCTGCTAAGCATAAAGTTAAGGGCATCTATTTAAAATAAAAACAAAAAACATCCACTGCACAACAGAAAAAAATCGTCATTGTTTTTTATCTTTTATATTAGAGATTGTTTTAAGTCAGATACAGTCTTTCCCCTATGAAATATGTATCTGTATTAAGAGTTGACTGTGTTACTCCAGATCCCTACCCCCACCAATCAGATGTCCAGTTACAAGCTTTTGTTGAAGCTTAGAGTGGAGGGACTTAATTACTGAAGTCGATGTTAAAGGAATTTAAAGGGATGCAAAAGGCCATCCATATCCTAAAGGAGCTCACAGGCTAATAGAAGAAATAACCTGATCTAAACTGTTCATAAATACAAGTAGAATAAAGCATATAATCAATCAAAACAATACAGAAAAATAAGTATCATATTCTTTAAAAAAATGTATTGAGGGCTTTTATAAGTATATTATCTTAATCTTTAACACAATCTTGTGAGAGAGCATTGTCTTTATGCAGATGAGAAGATGTAACTCTGAAAGGTTAACTTTATTGTCATTACTACCACCCAGCTAGCAAGAAGCAGAACTGGGCTTCACATCAAGATTTTCTTCCATGTTCAGCTCTCATTCTTTCCACTACTTCACAATTGCTTAGTGATTTGAGAGAGAAAGCCAAAAAGTGAGTGCAAACTGTTGGCCAGTGTCCAAATTTGGCTTATATGCATTTTTGTTTCGCCAGCAGCAATTTAACTTTTTTTTTTTTTAATGTGAACATCTTTGGGCAGGGGCCAGCACTTCACTCTTTAAGGTTGTATACCAGGCCCCCTTGACACAAATTACTTGCCTGACTCCAAAAAGCATTTGTGCTTTCTATATCAGGCAGTAACTGGGGACAGAGAAGAGCTATTCTCAAAAGTATTGTTATCATGGAGAAGTTATATACAAGGGTTGGAAAGAGGACTTTATAAACAAGAATTATAGAGAGTATTTGAAGAAGAATGATTGGCAGTGTTTATTATTACATAAAAGTGAGAAGGGTCAAGTATTATACAAAGCTAGAAGTTAAAACTTAACATGGCAGTTCTCAAACTTTAGTAAGCATCAAAATCAAATGTAAAGCTAAATCCAATTGCTGGGTTCCACCCTAGACTGAGTGCTTCTGGAGTGAAGCCTGAGAATTTGTTTTTCTAGCAAGATCTCTGGTAATGCTGGTGTTGATCCAAGTTACACTTTGAAAATCACTGCTTATCAGACTGTAGGGCACTTTGGAAGAAGGGCTTAAGCCAAGATTTTGCTTCTGTGTTTCTGTTGTTTTAAGTACAAAAGGAACTGCTTGATGTAGAATGTTTAGAAAATTACATTAGTCTGTTACCAATTAGAGATTACAGTTTTTAATGTTTTTATGGATTTTTGGAGTTTCTTTTTTCTAAAAAAGTGTAGTTTTAAAAAACCCAAAGTTATATCATAATTATCACAGCTGTTGACACTTGATTGGGCATCTACTATATACCAGGGTCTTTACATATATTTACTTAATCCTTGTAATATTCCTGTGAACCTGGTAATACTATCATCATTCTTGTTTTACAGATGATGAAACTGATGCACAGTGGGGTTAAGTAACTTGCTCGGTGCTTCACTGCTGGTAAGTAGCAGAATTAATATTAAAATCCAGGCAGTCTGGCCCCAGAGCCTGTTTGCTTAACCATTACACTATACTGATTCTTAGGCTATACTATAGTGTGTACTGGTTTTAACCGATATTGTTTACTCACATCATGAACAATCTTGATAACTTAAATATTCTTGTCCAACATTTGAAAGCCTATTTTTTTCTTTCCTTCACAGGCATTTCTTGTTTTATTGCATTTTGTTTTATTGTGTTTTCCAAATACTGCATTTTTTACAAATTGAAGGTTTGTGGCAACCCTGCATCAAAGTGAATTATTCTGGCTCCATTTTTTAACAGCATTTGCTCACTTTGTGTCTCTGTGCCTACTCCTGGTGAAGATGCTGTGAAGATTGTTGAAATGACAACGAAGGATTTAGAATATTGCATAACTTAATTGATAAAGCAGCAGCATTGTTTGAGAGGACTGACTCCAGTTTTGAAAGAAGTATTCCTGTGGGTGAAATGCTACCAAACAGCATTGCATGCTACAGAGAAATCATCTGTGAAAGGAAGAATCGGGGCGGCAGATTTCACTGTTGTCTTCTTTTAAGAAGTTTCCACAGCCACTCCAGCATTCAACAACCACCACTCTGACCAGTCAGCAGCCATCAACATTGAGGCAAGACCGTCCACCGGCAAAAAGAATCTAATTCACTGAAGGCTCAGATGATGCTTAGCATTTTTGAGCAATAAAGTATTTTTAAATTAAGGTATGTATGTTTTTAGATCTAATACCACTGCATCCTTGTAAACGACAGTATATTATAAACATAACTTAATATGCACTGGGAAACCAAACAATTCATGTGACTTGCTTTATTGAAATATTTGCTTTATCATAATGGTTTAGAAGTGAACCCACAGTATCTCTTGGGTATGCCTGTAATATATTTCAAACATTCAAAGTGTACAACAAAATAATATTTAAAATATTCATGCACCCACCACTACTTGGTTTAACAACTGGTAATACTTGAGCATATTTGCTTTAGAACTCCCCTACCAAAAAAAACAAAAACAGATGTAGTAAGACTACAATTTTGAGGTTTAATTTTACTTAAAATTGTGCCTTATAAAGGAAATTACCATTTTCCTAAATAAAAATAGGATATTCATTAAACTGAATAATGGGGGAAGAATTTCCATGTACTGAACAACTCCATAGTTACCGTTGCCATTATCATGCTCTCCAAGTGAACACTCCTCCTTCCACACCCATGGGTTAAATTAATTACCGTATTTTTTGGACCATAAGACGCACCTAGGTTTTAGAGGAAAATAGGGAAAAAAAAGTTGAAGCAAAAAATGTGTTAAAATATTTAATAGCATAAATAACATTTAGGCTATAATTCAACTACATTTGGACTATAAGACGCACCCCCATTTCCCTCCAAAATTTGGGGGTGGGTGCGTCTCATAGTCCGAAAAATACAGTTACTTAGTGATAAATGTAATAGCACAGTAACATAAAGCTAGGTATTGTGACTCAGTTTTCATGCTGCTTGGCCCACCTCCATGTAGTGAAGGTCAGCTTCTACAAGGGTAGCACGTCAGCATTGCCCAATAGAACTGTCTGCAGTGATGTAAGATCCTATGCATGCCCTGTCCAATATGGCAGCCACTAGCCACATGTGGCTATTGGGCACTTGAAAATGTGACTAGTGCAACAGAGAAACTGAACTGTATATATATTTTTTTTAAAGATTTTATTTATTTATTTTTAGAGAGAGGAGAAGGGAGGGAGACAGAGAGGGAGAGAAACAGCAATGTATGGTTGCCTCTCACATGGCCCTCACAGGGGACCTGGCCCACAACCCAGGCATGTGCCCTGACTGGGAATCGAACTGGGACCGTCTGGTTCCCAGCCCGCGCTCAATCCACTGAGCTACACCAGCCAGACCTGAACTGTATATTTTATTTAAATTTAAGTAGCCACATGTGGCTAAAGGCTACCATATTAGACAGCACAGAGCTAAGTCTCAAAGTCCACATTAAAATTAATGATGTGAGTCCTGGCTCTGGTAGGGCATTAGTGAGCGATGGGGACTGACTGCAAAAGGGACCAAGGGAACTTTTGGGGATGATGGAAATTTTCTTTATCTTGATTATAATGATAGTGACATGGATATATATGTTTGCCAAAACTCATCCTACACTCTTAAAATGGGTGTGTCTTATGTAGGTAAATTATATCTAAATAAAGTTGATTTTACAAAGTAAAAGAAAAAAAAAAGTTGAGTTTTAGAGACAGTAATTTTACCTCATGTGTGTCTAAAGCATGCCTTCTGGCATTCCATTTTTTTTTTTTTTTTTAATAATCACCAAAATCATGACTACATTACCATCCCTGTGTGACCTGGCCTCAACTACTTTTCTGACATTATTTCCTGACTGTGCTTCAGCCACACTGGCCTCCTGGTTGATCCTCAAACACTCCAAGTACATTCTTGTCTCAAGGCATTTGAACTTGCTCTTCTGCTGCTTGGAAAACTCTTTCCCAAGTATTCATTTTGGTGTCTGCTCAAATGTCAGACGGTGATGCCATTCCTGCCAGCCTTTCTAAAACAGTACCTCTGTCCTTTCAACTCTCTTTATTCTCTAATCCTGCTCACTTTCTTTACAGCACTAATTACTGTCTGAAATGATATGACTACTTGTCTGTTGTCCTCCTACCCCATTAGACTGTAAGGCTGATCATCAGGAAGTTTGTTTATTGTTGGATTCCCCGTGCCAGGCACACAGTAACCTCAATAAATATTGTTAAAAGAATGAATGAATGAATGACTATCATCCATGGCAGTGTTTGTCAGCCTGAGTTCATAGAAAATCCACAAATTCCCAGCAAGATTAAAAAAATTTTGTGTTGTTATTTCCACACTGATCTAAAACAGTGATATTATTTATGATTTTCCAGATGAACACCTTAAAACATGAAGTTTTGAGTGCATGAATTCACATTGAGTTTAGGATTTTGCTTGTATCACATGAAAGCTAAAGGACACAATGCATGGACAAAGATTTCACAGTAATTTTGTTAGAGTGTTGAGTCATCACATGTCACAAAGTAGCCTTGACATGCCAAATTGAAAGAACCAGCACTTCAGTGCCACATTCCAGTTAGAAACAAATTGCACAATACTTACACGCATACATATGCTTATACTCACAACAACTTAGTAGCTGAAGGACAACTAGTAAATACTCAGTAAGGAATTACTTTTTTGGTTCCCAGCAATAATTAGAGTAGGTACTATATAATTCAGATTTCAAGTACTCAAAAATACCCTTTTTTAAGAAGATTTTATTTATGTTTAGAGAGAAGGGAAGGGAGGGGGGAAAAGGGAGAGAAACATTGGTGTGTAGGAGAAACATTGATTAGTTGCCTCTCGCACACGCCCCAACCAGGGCCTGAGCTCAGCCCACAACCCACACATGTCCAAAACGTTGCTTTGCACAACAACGTCCAACCAAGTCATGCCAGTCAGGGCTATTTATTTATTTTTAGAGAGTGGAAGGGAAGGAGAAAGAAAGGTAGAGAAACATCAGTCAGTTACCTCCTACGGGCACCCCGACCAAACCCACACCTTTCTGGCTCGAACCTGTGACTTTGACTTTACAGGATGACACCCAACCAACTGAATCACATAGGTCAGGGTAATACTAATCCTATCTTACAGTGAGTAAGAGTACAGAGTTATCAAGTGATAATTAAAATTGGCGTTCTGAGATTTTATAGCACCAGAATTTTTACTAAAATGTAAGACCTGATTGATTATCAAGAACTAGCAGCAAAAAACCTAGATGTTATTAATACAATGTACTTGTTCAAACAGGTTATCATTTACATTGATATTAGTAAACATACAGAGACACATTTAATATAGATCAGAAGTTGAATCTTACTGCTCATAAACCTAACATTTTACAATTCAAATTAACATTAATTTTAAATGGCTGGACCAAATAACCACTATCTTCAGAGGAAGAGAATGCTTATTACTGCAATTTTATTACCTTTGTTTATTCTTCTTTTTCTTTTTCCTTAATTTAGAACCCAAGGATTACTTTTGGGGTAAAAGAAAATAAAGTTCAAGAATTTACCAAAGAAACATCTGTTGTATCTTTATAAGTTTGAGTTTCTATAGAATGGCCTAACCTCTCTTTCTGAACATTCTAGCTCTATCTCAAAAACAGTCTAATTCAGTTCCTTTCATGAGTGTGAATAAAAAGTCAGAACAAGTTGTACCTGGCACATTTTCCATATGTATAGTTGCTTAAGACATACTTTAATAAGTGAGAGCAGAACATACTTTTTTAGCCCTGTCAATCATTTATATATACCTTTCATAGTGTTCTAGGATAAAAGTGCATCATGATGATATACAAGAATTTAAATCCAAGGCAGTCTGCAAGGAGGGGTTTTATTTAAGTGGGCAGCAATATATTATTGTAGGAAATCATGTGTGTGTGCTAATGAAAGCATCTGTACTAGGTGTCAGCAGATCACATCAGAGAGGGCCTGAAGTTGAGCATTGGTGAAAATAGCAATAAACAGACAGTACACCTTTCACCGGGGCTCCTCTCAATGACCATTTTCCCACTCAAATACTAGTTATATATACGCTGGAATTTGTGAAGTTGGGCTCCACAAATTCTGTGGATATTAATAGGTATCATGTTGAGGGAAGGGTCTAATACTTCAGTAAGTTGAGGAAATGACGAATAAACTGAGTTTAGACCTACAAACCTTTCTGTGCTGATGACATTGTGTTTCTTTCCAAAGAGCAGCAGTGATGGCTTCAGAGTGTCTGACAGAGTCTTAGTGTCAAGAGTCTGCTCACAGCATAAGATACCGAGATATGTCCTTCAGTTACATTTGTTTGTTTTTCACAGTTTTATTTAAACTGTATATTGAGGGCGATCTGGGGAAGCTGATAGACATAATGGGGGGTTTAGTGCCCTTAGCTATCCCTAGCACTATTATTGGTATCTAGCTCTTCCATACTTCGGCTACAAAAACACTTTGAATCTGTGTTAGAGGCACACATTTAAGAAAAACCAACTCAGACAAATAGTATCTATCATTATGGTCTCTAGTTTTATCAGTGTGCTTAAAAAGGAATTAATGCTTACCCATATTATTTGGTAGTTTATGGAGGTGTTTTCCATTTAATGTTTTAATCCAGCTATTATATATTTTTGTATATGATGCGAGGGAGAGATTTAACTATTTATATTGAAAATACCAGTTGTTCTAAAGCCTTGCTTTAAATGTAGTTTTGGTTTTGTTTCCAGGTTCAGAACCTTTCAGATCAACTTACCAGTAAGTTCAATATATGGAACAGATAAACGCAGTTGAAATGGGACAAGATAAGAGTTACTTCAACCTGCCGGCATCCCCTGCCTTCATTCCTACTCTCCCCACAGGAGAAGCTCCAGGGGGTACTCCAGGAAGCTTCCATGGAAGCCATTGGAAAAAAATCCCCTCATAAATGACTTGAAATGCCACATCTGTAATATGCTTCATTAAAATGTTTACTTATTTCAATTATTTTTCTATTGTCTTCCAATCTCATAATTTATGGAGCCAAAGAACTTTATAATATAAAGAACAAATTGAAACATCTAATAAGTAAAATAACAACATGGGGTCTTTTGGGGCCTATAAAATTATCATATTTCTTTATAATAATATCCATCATTGGCAAGAGTTGACTAAACACTTTCAATATAGAGAAGATTAAGTTGGTAAAATTATATATTAGTCAACAATTTGATAATATGTATCACCAGTTTACAATGTTGATATTTTTCAGTCCACCAAAACAATTAGGATTAACCCCAAAGAAATAACCAAAAATGTATGGAAATATTTTTTATATTTATGGTATTGAAAATGAACCAGATGTTTACCAATGTGGGACTGATCAAATGAATCCTACGTAGCCATAAGACAGTATACACTTCAGTACTCATTATCGCCACTTCCAGTGAGGTAAAAAAAAAATACTGTACTAAGCACCTTAATTATATTGTCTTATTTTAAGCCTAACAATACCCCTAGATAATATATATTATTATTCCCATTTATAGATGAGAAAACATAGAAGTTAAGTTCAAACAGCTAGTAAAATAGTATTGCTGGAATTCAGCCCATGTCTGCTCTTAATCATTGGTCTTAATCACTGTCCTAGTGGAATAGGAAAATGTTTATTTTTACTAAGTTATTGTTTTAATACTGTTTAACGGACATTAAATAAACAAAAATCCTTCTGTATGCAATCACTTCTTCTTTTCCAAAGGTACAGATGCTTCATAATCCCCCCCCCAAATGAATCTACCTTTATATATTTAAAAAATTGATTTTGGAAGTATTAAATGCCTGCTCTAAGAATTCAAACAATACTGAAGATTATAGCTGCACTTTTAATCATGAAATATATCTCTGTGTATGATTGGATGCATTGTGGGCTCTGTTTTGTGTTCCATCAATTCTACCTCTTTGCTGTGATGTCAACTTTATAGGCCCTGGTTGGGGATGGAGACAGACCAGAAAGGCAAACTGGGTGGAGATGTGTAGATCTGGATGGCTAACTTTCAACACAGAATACCTTTTATAGGTGGTGTAACATGGTGGTGAGAAGCACAAGTTCTGGAGCCCAACTGGCTAGATTACATCCCAGCTTTTAAACTTGTGTAATTTGTTTGTCCTGTTGGTGCCTCGGTGTCTTCGTAAAATTAAGGTGGTCATTCGTTGCACCGACCTCATAAGACTGTGGTGAGGAATAAATTAGTTAATGCATGTAAAGTACCTAGAACTATGCCTGAGACATAGTGAGTACTCAACCATTACCTATAATTGTCAGGAGGCTGATGGTGGTGGTGATGAAAATGGACCAGTGCAGAGACGGGGAGACAAGAAAAATAACTTATGAGCGCTTACTATGTGCCATTTACTCACATCTCCCAATTAGATCTCTCAGAGTTCAATATTTTCATCATTTTTAACACTGAGGAATCTAACATTCAAGGAGGTTGTGTATGGAAGCAGTAGAACGAATCATTAGACTCATTTCAAGGACAAAGAACAAGATAAACACTGAAAGCCACCTGGCCAGGAGGTAACAAAATACTGTGGAATGAAGTGAAAAACAGACCTGCAGAATCGCACCACCCGTTAGGACCAAGCGGGCGGTGTTTTAACACTCGGGACTGGTTGTGGGCCCGTCTAGTATTAGAAAACTGCTTTGGACATCCAACAGTTTTTATGCTGGTATATTTTCCGTTAACATTTTCTGTTTTGTTTTCCCTAGTCTGTCCAAAAATTATTTCTGAGTTATCAGTCTATTTGATTTGTACTTTGAAGGAGCAAAAAGGCAAAAGGAATCTGTGGAGCTTTCAGGAAGAACATGTCGGTCAGACACAGGTGTGCTGAGTTTCAAATGCCGGAAGCTCACAAGGGAAAAGAAATGCAAGGAGGAGAAGTCTTCCGCAGAGGCTTTTGGAGTATTCTCTGCCCCAACCTTAAAGGATTTCGAACAATATTTCCTAGAGAATGGCCTTTCACTCACTTATCTGTCCAGCATGATTCATCCCCAAGAGTGTTGAGTAAGTGGAATTTCATGGTATTTATGTTTTTGTGACTTTTATAATCATGGTGATGTGGAAAGAACATGGACTTTGGAGTCAGACAGACGGGAGGTAAATTTCTGGCTTTGTCACAGTAGTTGTGTAATTGTGGCCTAGCTAATAACTTTTCTGGGCTTCTTCATCTACAAAATAATAATGAAGTCTGCGTTATAGCATTGGTATGAAAATGAGATGAGGCAGCAAAAATAAAAGTAACCTATATAAACTCTGGCACACTTTCTCTGCCTTTCCTTTCTCTCTTAGATTGTGGGTTTGGATGAGCAATTGGCCATGTGTTGTATTTATTTTTATACTTTTCTAGTGCATCCAGAACAGTGGTTTGTTTATAGTGAGCATCCCATAAATACTGACTGACTGACATTAGCATGCATGCACAGAAACTGAATAATGGGTAAACAATTTAATATGTTTTTTTAATTACATTTTTTTCAATTACAGTTAGCATTCAATATTATATTAGTTTCAGATGTACAGCATAGTGATTAGACATTTTTATAACTTAAAAAGTGATCCACCCAATAAGTCTAGTACCCATGTGATACCATACATACTTAGTAACCATATTACTGACTATATTCCCTGTGCTGTACTTTATATTATATCCCTGTGACTATTTTGTAACTGCCAATTTGTACTTCTTAATCCTTTCACCTTTTTCACCCAGTTCCTCTCCCTTTTATGTGTGTTTTAATGTTTATCAGTCTATTCATTCTGTCACACAAAAACTGCCAAATGTAGATAAGTAAGATGTGGAGTCAAGGCCCAGGTGTTGGGCGGTCGTTTCCTGAACCCGGCCACAGGCTGCTGGGCGAGTGGAAACTCAGCCCTCGGCCCCTTCCGCTTACAGAGCTCCTGAGAGCAGCTCGTTTCAGTTTACTCAAAAGCAGCCTGCGTGGGTGAATGGCAGCCTCCTCTCTTCTGACACTAGGGGTTCCTCTTATAAATGATTTGCTATTCTTGATTTAAGTTTTTCTCTTTTTGTCTTTTAATTATGAAATACTTAAAATGCAAAGAAAATAATGTGAAACTCATAAATTGAGATTGCTATCATTGCTATCTTTAAAAATTTTTAAACTTATTTTCAGACTTTTAGAAAAATTGAATATGTATTACAAAGAGTTCTCATATACCCTTCAGTTTCCAAGTGTTAATATTTTACCACATTCGCTTATCCTGGTCTCTCAATATTACATATGCAGATTATTGTTTCTGAACCATGTAAGAGAATTTATTTCTTCTTTGTCTTAAATAAAATATTTTAGGTAGAGCTAAAACTTCTTCGCTTCACCTGTCTCCTCCTCTCCCTCCGGCTTCTCTGGCCTTTGTTAGGCAACATGCTGTCTTACTTGTTTTGGTACTTTTACTACGTGTGGTTAGATCTATAGCTATTGAATTTTCATTATTTGTTGAGACTTGCTTTATGACCTAGCACATGATCACTTTTACAAATATTACAAATATTCTTTCTAGAATGTGTACCCTTTAATTCTTTAATCAGCAGCTATAAGCCACTTAAAACAGTGCCTGGCACATTGTATGCACCATAATCATAGAGTGTACAGTTATATATGAGTCCATTAGCTCCAATGTTATGTTTTCCCAATTTTGTATGATTGAGCTCTCAATTTTTAGATGAGTGTGCCAAAAAGTCTCTGTGATTGTGGATCTATACACATTTGCATGTATTCTGCCAATATTTGCTCCCTGGCATGGGTGTAAGAGATCCCGGTCAATTGTCCGGATCCTGTCCCCTGATCCCTCCCCTCCATGAGGGCTGTGCTTCATTGCACAGCAGAGGGCTGAGATGGAAGTCAGGGCACTGACTGAGTGGAAAAGGCATCCGAGAGCATTGGAAGTTCATGAGTTCAAACACACCAAGAATCACAATGGGTTGACATCTCCTTTTTGTAAAGCTTTGCTCTGCAACCTAATCATCACTTGCTACACTCTGATATTTCTCCGATGCCCTCTGCTCCCTCAACCCTAATTCCTCTGAAGTATAAGCCAACTTTTTGGATAATACTCACTAAATTCCTTCTTTCCAGTATTCTAAAACTAAATTCTAATATTCATATGATACCTGTGGGACTGGAAGGTTGGGAAGAACTATTTCTTAACTGATTCAATAAAAATTGAATATTGTTGGCTGTACAGTGGTAAACACAATATACCTAGAGAAGAGTGGGAAAAATAGGCACAAAACAAACTCAAATAAATTGTGGAAATTGCTAAAAGAGAAAAGAACTGTGTCCATAAGGGAGAAGACAATGGGTAGGGAGCAGTGTACTATGAAGAAGAGTGACCAGCCCAGGGAAGGTCATGGGCCAAGACAGACCTTGGCAACTGAAGGGCTGAAAGAAGCCAGCAAGGTGCCCAGAGGAGGCAGAAGAGTCACAGGGGGCTACCTCACATAGGGCTGTAGGAGCCATGTTAGAGCTTTTGATTTTATTCCAGAAATTGGAATCCACTGAAGTGGATTTAAGCAGAAAATGAGATGACAGGCATTATGGTTTTAAATGTAACTCCAGCTGGCAGGTAGAGAACGACTAGAGAAGATCAAGAGTGGAAGCGCGGATGCCATTCAGAGGAATTTTGGCAAATGGAGGTTTGCGGTGACTTTGGGGTACGTTTCCCTCTTGGCAAAGGGTTTACCAAAACCACAATGCAAATAAAAGAGACTTAAACTAACTTCATCTGTAAGAATTATTTATATAGTTCATGATCATCCACAACAAACACTTCACAGCTCTAGAAAGTCTAGAGTTATAACCATAACACCACTCCCAATTTAAGTTTGTGGATATTTTCTAAAATTTGTTAAAAATTTAAACTTCTGTAAAAAGAATACAATAAATTCCCATTACTTTGGGAATTACTCAATTACTCAATGATTGTTAAATTTGCTGACGTTTATTTTATCTGTCACTTTTTTCTTCCTTTTCTAAAATATTTAAAAGCAAATTACAAATATGTAATTTTGACTTTTCATATATTAAGGATCCATTTCTAAAATATGATCATTTTCTTACCACAAAACCATATTCAAAAAGTAACAATTTATTGATAACACCTAATACCAATTCTATAAACAAATTTCCTTCATATCTCAAAAATGTCTCTTTATAGTTGGTTTACTCCAATCAGATCCACACAATGCTTTTGGTTATTAGATCTTTTAGATCTAAGGGAACTGCTCATTTCTTTTTTTCTCCTGGGTTTTTTTACTTTTTAAAAAAATTTATATCATCGACCTGTTGTAGATTCCTTTTCCTGAAAAATGTTTAAATATTTCATATTTAATATATGAAATATATTTATTTTAATATATTTTAATTTTTTTTAAAGATTTCATTTATTTTTAGAGCGAGGGGAAGGGAGAGAAACATTAATCGGCTACTGCTCACACGTGCCCCAACTGGGGACCAAACCTGCAACCCAGGTGTGTGCCCTGACTGGGAATTGAACCAGCAACCTTTCACCTTGCAGAATTTTGCCCAGCCAACTGAGCCACAATGGTCAGGGCAAAACTCTTCAAAAAAGAAGGACAAAAAAATAGGGTTCGAGCCTTTAAACTTCCAGTAAGTCAGATCATCTCTGGAATGTTCTTTGAAGTGTCTGGCATACAATACAGTCCAATGAACCATGAACATTCACCACACTTGGCACGTATGTGCAATCTGTTAAATAAAAGTACTTGTGCTCAATGTTTTAATTTTATCATCAGTCTTCTCAGATTCTTGACCTGCTTACTCACTGTGAATTTTCTACTATTATTAAATTAACAGAGTCTGAAAATAGCACAGTTTCTAAAATATTTTTAAGAACAATTAAGATAATGTTTCAGTTTGTTAACCTCATCCTTCTTCACCTCAGAAATTAGAAAATTAAAAATAGTTGAACTGGAGGTAGCATTTGTTTCTACTTTAAGGATGTGCAGAAGAAGCAGTGACCAAACAGTGCATATTTTCTTCACCTCAGTGTTTATCTCTGAGACGAAACGACTCTCCTTTCTTTGCTATCATTAGCCTCTTGCCAGTAGAGCAGAGAGTCTAGCCACCTGCAGTAACTAGAATTAGATCACTAGTTCTTTTTGCTTTGTTATTTCAACAGGGTATAGTGCGTGAATATTGCCAATTTGAAGTAAAAGATTTTTAAAATATCCATCTAATATGAATCACTTTGAATCATTGATTAGTTTGATGATTCAAATGCCAGATATAATTCCAAATCAAGCATAAATCATTTTTATAAAAAAATTTATAATGTTATGTAATGTTAATGTAAAACTGGATATTAATGTTATTTCACATCTACAAAAAAAATTTAAAAAGAAGCAATATCTTTATTGAACATGTGCTCCCACATTCTGAACTTAGAATCCTGGCTCTACCATTTGCAAGTTAGAGAAACCATTTAACTTTTCTAAGCCATAGTTTTCTGATGTAAAATGAACAAACAGTACTTAATTTATAGGGATTTAGGGATAATGAGACTGATTTTAAAGTGTAACTTGAATAATTCTAGGTTTCTCTATTAGATCAGGCCCTAAAGTAGGAGGCAGTTGACAGATACATACTATTTTGAGATGAAAGTGACAGAGGGTTGGGAGCCGGGGTCCTTGAATCCACAAGCTACTGTGGCTTCAGCTGCCCTCTTTTGGTCCCTATAACAAATAAGTGTGCAACAGACCAGACCAGAAAGACACCATAGAAAAGGGCAATGTCTGGAATGAATTGGCCTAAAATTGGAAGATTCATAAGAGATTTCAAGGAATTACCTAATTTGACCTCCCAGTTCTGCTGTGTACCATGATTTATTTACCTACTCCTATAGTGGTTGACATTTAGGTTGTGCCCCAATTGTCCCCTTTACAAATTTTATGTGACTTTTTTTGTACATATATCTTTTGGCTCATTTAGGAGTATGAGTTCTGTCCAGAAAAAGTCCAACCATTGTTAATATAACAAGAATGGTGTGTGAGACATTGACGTAACCTGGCAGCCAAGGAGAGTAGGCTGGAATGCACATGGGTGAACAATGACGACTTCACTATACTGGTCAGTGGGGGCGGTAGATGCCATTGACTGAGCATGTGTACTGTGTGGTCATCGCATTCAAAATGACTGAATGAGTAGAGCATGAATTTGTGTCAAATTTTGCATTGAGCTTGAACATTCCTTAGTGGAAACTATTCAGATGATTCAGAGGACTGCAGCTATGGGCAACTGGTGATGGGCAGCTTCATCATGACAGTGCGCCACCTCATGCATCACGTCTTGTGAAGTTTTTTGGCGAAACATCAAATTGCCCAGATGACTCAGCCCCATGCCCCACCCAACAGCCCAGATTTGGTGCCCTGTGACTTCTGGCTTTCCCCAAAACTAAAATCACCTTTGAAAGGGAAGAGATTTTTTTCGATGAGATTCAGGAAAATACGGTAGGGCAGCTGATGGCAATTGGGAGAACTGCGTGAGGTCCCAAGATGCCTACTTTGAAGGGGACTGAGGCATCATTGTCATATGTACAATGTATCTTGTATCTTCTTCAGTGAATGTCTCTATTTTTCATATGACATGGCTGGATGCCTTCTGGACAGACCTCATATTTCAGTACTATAGATTACAACAAGTGGAATTACTGGGTCCAAGGAAACACATTTAAAATGTTAAGTCCTTCCAATTTGCCATCCCCTAAACCTGTGTGCTTCCACCAATAGTGTTTGGGCAGACCTCATATTTCATTAACATGGGATGCTATCAGTCTTTTATATTTTTGCTATTCTGACAGGCAGGGGCCTGCTGAGGTGAGGGCAGTGGGAGCAGCTGTCCCTGGGAAGAATATTTACCAGTGATATAGTTTGGAATCACTGGAGCATGATGATAAATTTTCTTATTTTTAAAAAAGTTCTCTAAAGACAATACACCCCCTTTTACCTGCTCTCCTTCCCACTGACTACTCACACTGCCCATACTCCTTTGGTGTACCACTGCCGATAGGTAAAAGAAACCATTTTGCTTTAATTTGTATGTCTCTGTTCAGTAGTGAAGTTGAACATATACTTATTTGTTTATTGGCGTTTTGTATTCTTTATCCCTGGATTATCTATTCATATCCTTGGCCTGTTTTTCTTTTTTGGTTATTTTCTTTTTCTTATTGTTTTAAAAGAACTCAATATTTTAGGACTATAACTCTTTGTTGCCTGTGTAGCAAATATTTTCTCTGTGTGTTACTCACCTTTTAACTTTATGGTCTCTTTTGCTATTTGGAAGTTATGTTGATGTGTGGTAAAGGGTAAAAAGGAGTTTCTATTTCATTTAAATTATTTAAAAATAGAAATACTAGGAACTGGGAATACATTTTAAAAACCTATCAAAACACCAAGTTGGAAATTCACTGCGCTCATCTGAGCAGGAAGCAATGCCCAGGACCAAAGCAAAGTGTAGCAAAAGACTCGGGGTGGCCATCCTTAACTCCCTCTACTTGTCTCCCTATTCCTATCTTCCACCCTTTGCTCCCTTGATTCCTAGGGGAGAAGGATGAACAAAAGGAAGTCAGGGCTCTGTGCAAAAGTGTTTAATCTTCATGTAATATAATCAACCCATCATCGTTTCTAGGTTTTTATGCCAGGCTACGGAGTTTCTTTCCTACTAAGTATGTAAAGCTAATTTTCTACATTGTTTTACAAGTGGTTTTATTGTTTGGGTTTTTTTTTTTACACTGAAGTCTTTAAATGCTCATAATTTAAGCCAATTATCCTTGTGCTGTTTATATTAAATGGTCTAGTCTTCCCCCACTGATTTGAAATGCCACCTTGAACATGTATGGAAATCCTGTAAGTATGAACCTGGGTTATTTTCTGGATTCCGTCTCACTCCTTATCTATTTGTCTTTTCCTGATCACTATCACACTACCCTGTTTACTACTTAACTTTATAGTTCTTTTTAGTGTCTCTTGAGCTAAGTCTTATTTTGTTACTTTTTTTTTAACTTTCTTGGCTATTTTCAAACATTTACTCTTCCAGATAAACTAGAGAATCAACTTTTAACTTTAAAAAATCCCACTGGAATTTTTATAAAATTGCATTTAATTTACAGATCAGTATGGGGAGAATTGGCTTTTAAAAAAATTTTGAGGCTTCTTTTCCCTGGCTGGTGTGGCTCAATTGCTTGGAGCCTTGTCCCATAACTGAAGGGTTGCAGGTTCAATTCCTGATCAGGGTATATGAGACATGTGAGATAACCAACAGATATATCTCTTTCACATTGATCTTCCCCTTCTTTTTTCTTTCTCTCTAAAAGAATTTAAAAAAAAATGCCCTTGGGTGAAGATAAAAAACAATAATAATAATTAATAAATAATATTGAGGCTTCTTATCCATGTCTCTTTGTTTACAAAGATTTTTGTATGTCCGTCAGTAAAACATTATAATTTGTTTAAACAGATTTTGAACATTTCTTAAATTGATTTTATTTCTAGGTATTTTATAGTTGTGGTATTATAAATAAGATATTTTTCCATTATATATTTGATCTGGTTTTTGCTGATACATAGTAAAACTATGATTTCTGTATATTCCTTTTGTATATAATATCTTGTGTTACTATACTTTGTTTACTTAATCCGTCCTTCATTTCTGCGTATTAGGCTGTTCCCAAATTTTGAAGGTCATAATTAACATTGCTATAAACTCTTTTAAGCAGGTAATATTTTTCCCTTTAAATTTCCTCCCACAAACGAGAAAAACAGATTAAAGTCTATATTGCTCTGAGGAATCTCCTGAAATACTAGCCCCCTTTCCAATTCTTCCTCTAACAGCATCAGTACATCAGCAACAATGATGAAGATAACGACGAAAGGATGACGAGAACTTTTGTTAAGAGATGAGTGTTGTGCTCTGAGGAAACATCGTTTCTCGTTATCTTCACAATGAATCTGGAGTGCCGTTACTGTCTTGTCTGTGCGGAGAGGAAACTGAGGGACTCGGAGGGCAGCCTGTCTGCACTCACAGCTGGTAAGAGGCAAAGTCATGTGTGTTCTGTTCCAGGGTCAATGCCTTCTTCCTGTGTCTTCCCCAATACCCTTCGTTTTTCATTTTCAGTTGAAATTTTAAAATGGATATAAAATCAGAAATATATTTTATTTTCTATTTCTTAATAAGTAGGCCATTTGATAACACTTGTTATACTGCTTTTTCATCTCCTTTCACTACTTATCCAATAGACTGGTAATGTTAATTATATTTTTGTGACAAGTCTCTATGTATTGTATTGAAAGTTTTCAAAGATTGTGTTTTGTACATACCTATACAAATTTTCTTGGGTTTTCTTGCCCATAGAGTCTTACTTCTCTGTATTTATTCTAATTTATGTCTTCTTTAAATTCTTCTTATCTGAAAATTCTGATACCAGCATGTAGAATATCATAGTAAGTAGTTGTGGTTACCTGGAACACACTTATTTCATTAACATAGTAGTAGAAGTATTAATAGTTAATAATAATAGCAGCAGCTTTCAAATACGGAGTGCTTACCTAGTGCTTAAGGACATTACATACATAATCTTATTTAATTGTCACTATAATCCAGGAAGGCATTATCCCTGTTTTACAGATTGCAGAAATAGGCTCAGGCAGATTTATCAACTTTCCCAAGGACACACAATGAACAAAAGGAAACCCTGTTATACTCCAAATTCCATGTTCTGAACAACTGTACTGTCCGTCCTGCCCTTCATTATGTATAAAGTCGATTTTCTCTGGAAAAAAAAGAAAGAAAAAAGATCTTTATTGCATTAAGGAAACAAAACCTTCCCTACCAATTTCTTTATTTTCTATTTATTTTTTAGTTATGAGAATGAATGGCTTTTTAAAAATCGAAATATAATTGACATATAACATTAACTCTCAGCTACACAACATAATGACTCAATATTTGTGTATATTGTGACATGATCACCATGGTGTCTGCTTAACATCCATTAGCACACATAGTTACAAATTTTCCATGCTAATTTCTCAAAGGCTTTAAATCAAAGAGGTTTTTAATGTAATTTAAGTTTTAGCATTTATAAACAACTTTGGCACCTCCCGTATCTACTCTAGCTTCTACTTTTGGAGGTGTCTCTGAGCATTGTCACTCTGGCCTGCAGGGGGCATTGCTTCCCTTTTAGTAACAAACTATAGAAATGATCCCCAAAGTATAGTCTTAACATTCCTTCCCTTTTAATGTTGTGGAACGAGCATTCGATTCATCATTCCCTGGAGTATGGATGAGACCAGGGAAAATATTTAAACAAAAGTTTACAAAGGGCTCCAGATGAACAGAAGGCAAACAAGTACGGGAAGTAATATACAACTATATACCGTGGTTCACTAAATGCAGTATAGGCATTTCAGCATTTGGCACTCTAAAAGATTCCTCCCTACCTTGCTCCCCACTGCAAACACGAAGCACAAGCCACTTTTTTCTACCTGCACTATGTCCTCAAGCAAGCAAAATTCTTCAGAAACTAGTCCCAAGATTGCTAAAACTAGTTCCAGCTAAGGACTTCCTTCCAAATTCTGGTTTCCAATCTCATCACCTGCCTCTTTCTAGATACTAGACACTAAGCATGTCAGCCTTCTAGGAAAAGGGCATTGCCTTCCTCCAGAGGTTGTAGCTTTACGTCATTGTTGGGAGATACTTATCTATGAGTCTTTCATGCCCCTGCATGTTATGCTCAGTATGCCAAGAATGCAAGGCCCTGACCACTTGTGACATCTATTATTGCATAACCGTATTACTCCAAAACAGAGGTTTAAAACAACAAACATTTTCTGACAGTTACTGTGGATTAGGAAGCTAGGCACAGCTTAGCTGGGGTGCCCCTGGCTCAGAGTCTATGACAAGGCTACAGTCAAGGTGTTGGCCAGGGCTGCCGTCATCTTCAAGCTTGAATGGGGGAGATTCTCCTTTTGAGCTCACTCACGTGGCTGTGGGCAGCCCTCCGGGCCCTGCTGACTGTCAACCAAAGACTTCCTTTCCTTGTCAAGCAGGTCTCTCATAAGACAGCTCACAACGTGCCAGCTATCTTCCCTCAGAGGGAGTGAGGGAGAGGGTACCCAAGATAGAAGCCCTGACCTCTTTATATCTTCATCTTGGAAGCAAAGTCTCATCACTGTGCTTTATTCAATTAGGAGTCAGTAAGTCCAGCCCACAGTCAACTGCAGGCGTTACACAAAGGAGTGCACACCAGAAGGCAAGAACCATTATGGGCCACATTCATACCACACCACTCTCTACCTAAGAGAGGGTTGTATTTTCAGCAAGCAATCTTGAGAGAGTGTAGTAATGTCTCCCTCTGGGACAGAGCAGGCTTAGCTTGCTGCCTGCTAGAAAAGCAGTGGGTTCCCCCATGCTCATTGTTGTCCCACTGCATGTGTGACATCTCTTTGGGCCCCTTCGCATCACCCCCATGGAACTTGGGGGCAAGAGGGACTGATGCAAACATTCTGATGCATAAGCTTTTTATGTTGTGTTGAGTAAAAAAGTTCTTTGTTCTCTGACTCAGATGTCTCTTGTCTTCTTCCAGCATCTGTGGAAAAGGAACAGGCTGACTTGTTGGCTCGTAAGAAAAAAAAAAAAAATCAAATAGTACACCTGAATGTTTAACTCAATGGAGAAACCTAATCAGAATTGTGTACACGTCTGTGAGACCAGCATTCTCACAGAGAATAAGAGATCCGTGTATACATTATTCATTTTATTTGACAAACACTTACATGCCAGGTATTATTCTAAAAGTTTGTGGCTATAAACCCATTTAATCCATGAGATAAGCACTATTTAAAAAAACCCCTATTTTACAGAAGAGGAAGAAAGGCACAAAGATGTTAAGGAACTTCCTTTAAGCCATTCACCCTATGTTCAAACAGAAACAAACGTAAACCACTTGGCTCAGCACCTATTGATTCACTGTATCATGTTGTGTTAAGGATTGAGGAGGAGTGGGTCAGTATGTTTAGAATCACTTTAATTATTGGTGAGACAGTTCTCTTTAAGAAGATTCTGTGAAAAAGTTGAGTCATATTTCCTTCTCTGATGTGCTTCAATGCCCTAGAATAAGCATCCCTTGTTCAAAATTAGGGCACCTCTTCACTCGAGGAGCTCAATAAAAATCCAGTCCAATCCATCCACAACTTCTCTTTTAGCATGACTAAAGATCTCTTCCTGGGTCAGTATTGATGCCTAGGGTCTCAAACTGGCAGCCATAGGGAAGATTTACCTGATAGATGTGGCTTATTCGGCCAGCACAGTATTTTAAGGAAATCTGAATTTGTTCCTGGCATTTTGAAATTATGCCATTTCATACTAAAATGTATACTGCTAGCTTTTATTGAAAAATTGATATATCTGGCAATATCAGGCCTGCAATCTCACATAGCAACAGTCAGCTGATAGCAGCTGTCAGCCATTCCCCTTAGAGAGGACAGGGCGCACACCTCTTACCACTCATAAAGACTTGATCATCAGTTGCCATTTACCACCTCGCTTTCACCTCCTCTGATACTCAGGATCTGCGGTGCCTCCCAGGGACTTTAGATATTTGCCTTGGTAAACTCCTTTACACCTGATCTTTGATGCCTTTCACCCAGCACCACCCATTGACATTGGATGCTCTGGGGTGCTCTGGAAAGATCATAAGCTTGAAATCCAGTAGACTTCGCTTGCCACTTTTCTGCTGTGTGATATGGGTAGGGTTATTTTATCTCTTTGAACTTCTATTTCTTTGTCTATAAAATAGGAATAATAGTCGTGTGGTTTTGAAAATTAAAGGCCATAATGTAAATAATGTGTTTCTGGTAGAGCCAAGAAGAGGCAGAAAGTACCCAGTGAGTGTGACCTGCTTCCACTGACAACCTCTGTCCTCACCTCTCAGGGAAATGACAGGGCCACTCTGGTTAGACTCAGGTGTTGTCAACTCATAACTAATTTGTATGACACTCAGGTGTCTAGATACAAATAAGAAACCATAAGAAACTAAACACTACTTAAGTAAAATTTATTTCCTCTAATTGTCACCTGCCACCATCAAGGAACCATTAGGGATAAGCTGTTAGCCAGTAGCACTCCTATTGCTTGGAGGATAACCTTATGGTATGGTAAGTCAAGTTCTTGCAACTAGTTATGTAAAGAAACAAAATTTTAAAAGTTCGTGAGTTAGCATGGTTTCCAAAACTGGGGGCGTGGGTAAAAAGACGGTTCTCCACATGCCCACCTTTGCTCATACACTGCAACCTTTGTAGGGCTCCTGCTATATCTATACATCTAATTTGTTTTCTATCTGCTACTCTAAAAATTACCACCAACCTAGAGATTTAACACAACACATATGGATTATCTTGTAGCTCCATTAAGTTAGAAGTATGACATGGTGTCCCCAAGCTAAACTAAATGTGTCAGCTGGGCTGTACTATTTTTTGGAGGCTCTAGAGCTAATTAATTCTCTTGCCTTTTCCAGTGTCTAAAGGCTGCTCACATTCCTTGGCTCGTGGTGTCTTTCTCCACCTTCAGAGCCAGCAATATTGCATCTCTCTGACCATTCTTCCATAATTCCATCTTTCTCTGACTCTGTTCCATTACCTCTCTCTTCCACTTTTTTTTTTCAAGATTTTGTTTATTTTTAGAGAGAGGGGAAGGGAAGGAGAAAGAGAAGGAGAGAAACATCAATGTGTGGTTGCCTCTCACACACCCTCTACTGGGGACCTGGCCCGCAACCCAGGTATGTGCCCCCATTGGGAATACGAAAGCAGCGACCCTTTGGTTCTCAGCCTGCACTCAATCCACTGAGCTACACCAGCCAGGGCCTCTTCTGCTTTTGAGAACCCTTGTGATTACCTTGGGCCCACCTGGAAAATCCAGGATATTCTTCCTATCTTAAAGTCCACTGATTAGCAATCTCAATTCCATCTGCAACATTAATTCCTTTTAAAAAATAATTTAAAAAATTGGGGTATAGTTGCCATAATATATTCGTTTCAAGTGTGCAACATTCAAAATTAGCACATGTTGTGAAATGATCACCATAATAAGACTAGTTAACAGTCCTCACCATGCATAATTACAATATTTTTCTTGTGATGGGAAAATTTAAGATCTACTCTCTTAGCAAGTTTCAAATATATATTACAGTATTATTAACTATAGTCACTGTACTGAACTTTACATCCCATGACATTTATTTTATATCTGGTAGTTTGTACCTTTTGACCCCTTCACCCCTTTCAAGCCTCCCACCCCTATAACAATCTGTAATCTGTTCTTATATCTATAAGATCATTTTTTTTCTGATTTTTTTTAGATTCCACATATGGTATTTGTCTTTGTCTTAACACTTGATTTATGATAATGCCCTCAAGGTTCACCTATGTTATCCACACAACCTTAATTCTTTGCCATGTACTGTAACATATTCACAGGTTCAGAGGAGTACGATATGGACTTCTTTGGGGGACCATCATTCTGTCTATTATAATGAGTATGTACCTTATATATATAACATAGATATCATGTATATATAATTTAAATTTGACCACGTATTGTGTTTTTCCTGTGTGATTATCTCACTTAATATGGACAAGAGCCCTATGATGTAGGAATTACTTTTATAAGTGAGAAAACAGGCTGGGGAGCTAGGAAATGTGCCTGGGTCCAGGTCTTGTCAGCAGCAGAGTAAGATTCAAATCCTGGGCTGTTTTCCTCTAAAGCCATGCTCTTAATCACTACGCTATAGTAAAATTTATCCAAATTGTATTTTTCTTTTGATTTTCTAAGGAAGTAATTATTATAGTAAAATTGCATTTTTCTCTGGGAGAGATAGCCCAAGAAGTATGTATTAATTAAAATTCAAAAGAATATTTTTTTATTGTCTCAATGTGCTGCTTATATTTTTCTAAATTGAATTTTATATCATCACAGACTTTTGTAACTAATTTTGACTTTTCAAACCATGTCCCAAATTTCTGAACTGTTGGAACCACTTTTAAAAAGTCAAGCTGATAATAGATTCCTCCAAATACTGGGAGCTTTAACTTTGCTTATTTGCAGTTTAAAAGTAAATGAGACCCCAGGAAGTCATGTGATCCTGTTTCTTGCCTTGAATACCTCAAATCACCATGTTTTCTTGCTATTTAGGGAAATGGTATAGGATTCTATTTTAGGCATGCAGGGAATTTTAATTTCTATGATCTTAGTTTCCAGCAGTACTTTCCTCTACCTGTTTTACATGTGATTGTCCTTCACTGCAAATAAGTACCAATTAAAAATAATCTATCCCAGTCATGGGTTGAAATTACAAGTAACAAGATGAAATTTGAAAGAGGTGGTTGAAGCCAAATAATATGCCTGTACAACTTTCAAATGGTACAGTAAGAAGTTTGCAGAAACACAGTACAGGGGTAAGATAGTTAAAAAGGCAATGTACTGAGGAATACATTCAATCGTGAAAGCAATTCACATAGCATAAGGACAAAATTAAAGTGTTTTTTTCACTTCTCATTTTCTCATGTTTTAGCATGGATATAAAATCTCAAAAACACAGTGCATCTTTGTACCTTGAATCTCTCCTCTCTCTTTCCCCCCAAAACTCAGTGCTTTGCAGGGGAAATGCCTCTTGAATTAGAAATATTTATGCCCACATGATTGCATCAAAAGCACCTTGCAGCTATCTAGAAGAGAAAACAAGTAATAAACGGTTTATTTAAACTACATGAAAACTAAGTGGGTGTTCAAATGACCAGTTTTAAATTCAAATCCCAATCCACAGCAGATCATTATCTGTGTAAAGGCCTGGGAGTGGAGGTAGGGGAAGGAGCTGAGAAGCAGGTGATTCTGGGGACTCCAGTTGTGGGAATAGTTCCTTATTACATGTTTCATAAATGATGTAAACTACTGTTTGTGGGTAGGGAGTATATCTTTAATTTCTATCTCTCTGAGCCTATCCCAATATCCAGGACACACTACTCAACAAATATTTGTTGAATGAAGAAGAAAGAGAACAAAAGGAATTAAATTCTTAGATGATGACAAACCAAGGAATAGAGATGGTAAAAGTTTACTAACATCTTGCTTTTGAATATACATTTCATCCTTAGAAATGTTTCAGCATGTACACCCATGTATAAATTACATATCTGTGACTGCCTCTGCTAAATATTGTATGCATTGTAAAATAGAAATCCCAAATTAAAAATATGAAATAGCCAATTTAATGGTGTTGTATTAATAGTATACAAGCCTTTTTGCTTTCACTCGATGCTTTATTACTTGGTACTTTATTATTTTATTTTTTAAAATATCTTATTTATTTTTGAGAGAGAGAGGGAGGGAGGGAGAAAGAGAGAAAAACATGAATGTGCAAGAGAAACATCAATTGGTTGTCTATCACAAGCCCCCAACTGGGGACCTGGCCTGCAACCCAGGCAGGTACCCTGAACTAGAATCAAACCAGAGACCTTTGGGTTCACAGGTAGGTGCTCAATCCACTGAGCCACACCAGCCAGGCCTACTTTTTTAAATTTTTGGTTTAATACTGTGATATAGTGATTCAAAGATCTCATTCTAAGTTTAGTTTATTTTTAAACTACATTTTAATAGCTGTCATAGCTAGAAAAGATATTTCAAAAAGATATTTACATTTAAATTGAAGAAATGCATTGTTGTTGGCTATAGCTATTGAGATACTCATTTTCTTTTAGAATCCCATCAACCAGTTCTGCAAAGGTTCTTGTTGAAATTTGACTAGGAAATTTCCATTTTCTATGCTATCAAAAATTCTTGCAAACTAATTTAAAGGCATTGCATTTTTAACTTTTTCAACAGAGTAGCTTAATACACATTGAAATTAATTATTTGGAGACTATTTAAACAAATAGAAAATTGTGTTTCCCAAATTTTTAATTGTGTATACACTAGAATTTTTTAGCACACACAATTTTTTGCAACAACATTACATACTGATGGAAATATTTTCAAACATCCTTTTCAAAACATTCTCTCCAAAGCATTTCTTTCAAAACACATGTACACTTAAAGGGGAAGGTGAATGGACTTACTCTCACTTATTATTGCTCAAGCTTTACCTTAAAAGGAAAGTTCTACTCACAGAATATATAGGAAAATTTGGATCCGTTGTATTTTTGTCAGAGGGAAAATGTATCATTTATCTTGATACTTAAATATTCTTTTAAGTATTAACAACTAGTGCTAATGTAGTGCTTATATTTATATACACACATACATATATATATATAAACTCACTTCACTCTCAGAATCCAGCATAGTAGATGCAAGTGTGCTCCCATTTTACAGATGAGGAAACTGAACCATAAGGATGATAAATAACGTGCCCAGGGTTACATGGCTGGTGTTGGCAGAACCAGGCAGTGTGTATCCAGGAGCAATGCTTTTAATCCTAAATATCTTGAATAGTTTGATAGAGGGTAAAGACTTTCCATGATTTACTCCTCATCTCAGTACAAAGTATTATATAGATTCTATTGAAAGTATTTGTTTTTACAAAACTAACCACATCTACAACCCTCTATAGTATATAAAACTGCAATACACTGATGTTGGATGAAGGAGAGCAAGTGGCAAGCCCAGCCTTCTCAGGATAACTCACAGAGCATGAGGATGACTGACCACGTGACGACGGAGAACTGTAGGAGGGTGTCAGTGTGAATATGCTTGTTAAATAATGAAGCTTCATTTCTTTCTTCTTAGATAAAACAAATAGATGCTGGGATCTTTCCTTTCCGAAGTGTAGTAGATTGTCTTGAGCACTCCAAGGATGTGCACATCTCCACTTTGGCTGTCGTTTGTCTTCACAAATATGATGCAATTCAAAGTCACCCAGGAAAAACAGTTTCTATAAAATAGGTGCAGAGGCAATAGGATAATCAAAGAAACCTCTTAAATATAATTCAAGAAACATAAATAGGTTAAACAAGCATTTAGAGTTTAGGTTTTTAAATTGAATAATGATAAAAAATACAACTTTAAATGTAAGAATAATTCTAAATTGCGATATAGGAGTTCGAATAGAAGAGCTGCAAGAGAATGTTCTCCCTGTACTAATCTGATCCTTTATAGAGTTCCATTTCTCATTGTGGCCAGCTCCTCTAAAGAAAAATGTGGAGGATTTTAAAAGACCTGTATGAAAGTCATAAAACATTTTAAAAAAGGAGATGTGAGAAAAATTTGAAGAACTGAGGTTGTTTATTCTAGAAAACCTAGGGAATGTAAGGGTCTTCCGGTACGTAAAGAGTTATAATCCCTTAAAGTCTATTTAAGTCTTTGACACATCTGGTTGAGCCAGACACAGATTCCTTAGAGGTTCAGTTGAGGAAATAACAGCAACAAGTCTCTTTAAGCCAGAGCCTTTGCATTTGAAATGGTTTAATCATTAATTGCACATAATTGACCATAAATAACTGAGTCACCAAATGACTAGTGTTTAAGAAAAGCTATTATTTCCTACTGATAAGCAACAAAAATAATTATTATCTTCAAAGTCTACCTTGTAAGTTTGAGCTCAGAGACCTAATATGATTCTCTGAGGAATATAGTAACTGCTGACACAACTTATGTAAATAAGTTATTGTCACCTATTAACAGACATAGTTTATGTCTGTAATAGACCATCCAAACAAGAGGCAAAAAAAAAAAAAAAAAAGAAAGTGATAAAAGAAGGGGGATTTTTATTTTGTTCTTGATATTCATGATAATAGTTTTACTTTGGTTAATTAATAGTCTTAGCAAAACTTAATTTTCAGCAATTTTTTTAAAATCAAAAAGCTGATGCTAGCAGTCTAGGGGTTCTGATCTAACACTTCCTCTTTCGTTTTTCTCATGAGTCTAATATAGAAAGTGAGAAAGGTCTGTGATATGAAAAGCTTTATATTTGATCCTAGTGTAGTTTTGCTTTAAAATAGTGTTTTACCTTTATTACAAAACACACTTGAACTTCAGGCATTTCTGTTTTGATTTTGAACATGGCTAATTTGGCCCAAGAAAGATGTTGAACTCTGGGCCTCTCCCACACCAAACACACAAAATGAGCAATTTCCAGATCAAGGAAGCAAGTTGATTCTGCTCTGTGCTAAGGTGATTATAAACTGATCTCAATTTCAGTTTCTGTGAGTATCTGAGTTTTTCTAACTAATCTTGGGTTGCTTTGTGTTTTATTAAATTGTTCTTGTTCAGAAAATTCAATAAATTGGTCACTTTAATTCTCCAATTCTTACCTACTTTTACAGGAGGCTTTTCTTGTTAATTATTTTTCTGAGCCAATTCATGGCTAGGACTATGCTTTAAAGTGTCTTCCAAATAAAAATGGCTTTCTGCCCTGGCTGGTGTAGCTCAGTGGATTGAGCGTGGGGTGCGAACCAAAGGGTTGCCAGTTTGATTCTCAGTCAGGGCACATGCCTGGGTTGCAGGCCAGGTCCCCAGTGAGGGCCACATGAGAGGCAACCACACCTTGATGTTTCTCTCCCTCTTTTTCTCCCTCCTTTCCCTTCTGTCTAAAAATAAAATAAATAAAATCTTTAAAAAAAATGGCTTGCTTATTTTTGAAGTTGTGAGATGCTACAATTGTTATATTAACGGATAAACATAGCTGGAAACTATAGCAACAACTCTTCATGTCTGACCCACTTAAGTGGATGAGTCTGTAGTAGAATAGAGGAAAAGTTGCTGCAAAGGCAGTGCAAATAATATGAATCAAAAATATCTTTACTTTTGTAATCAAGTCGTTGGTAGCACTACTCTCAACTCTCTAGTCTTGGAGATTCATCTGCTATAAAATAAATATTCTAAAGAACATTGGCCCTCACTTCCACTACCAGCTGACTTATAAGTAGATCATTCAGGTCCTGTGACTGCCATTTTATCCATTTTTCTCCCTTAAGGAAGTTATATTTCTTCTTTTTTTTTTTTTTTTTTTTTAAAGATTTTACTTATTTATTTTCAGAGAGAGGAGAAGGGAGGGAGGAAGAACAATATATGGTTGCCTCTCACATGGCCCTCACTGGGGACCTGGCCCGCAACCCAGGCATGTGCCCCGACTGGGAATCGAACCGGTACCCTCTGGTTCCCAGCCCACGCTCAATCCACTGAGCCACACCAGCCGGGCAGAAGTTATATTTCTTGTATTGTAATGCTCTTCAACTCTTCCAAAGGTATAATAAAGGAACTACAAATCACAGAGGACTTTATTATGATATACAAAGTTTTGATGGTTCCATATTGGGCACCATTTTAGAGAAAAGATTTTCACTTTGAAAATAGGATGAAAAAACCAAGCTCTCATCTCATTATAATATATTATCTTGGGAAAAAACACTCTCTTGCCTGGTTAGGTAGGTTTTGTTTGTTTGTTTTTTTAATGTTTGGGTCAACAATTTATAGTATTGCCAGCCCAATTTTTTAAAATTCTGAACATAACTATATCTTAGTATTTCTTTTATGATTTTTTCTATTACGTTTAGAACTTCTACAAAAAAACCAAAACTCTCAAATTTGACCATTCTTTATATGAGTATAAATGAAACATAAAACATCGGCATCTGTATATCTGTTAGAGATAATAATGATGACAACATCATTAGTCAATTGATGTCATGTTGCATGTATTCTACTAAGTTCATTTGATCATCATAGCAATTTCATGGGATAAGCACTATTATTAGCTCCGTTTTACTGAGGAGATAAAATCACTCTTGTCATCCTCACATGGCTGATAAAGTCAAGGCTCGGAAAGGTGAAATGATGTTCCCATAGTAGAAAGTAGTAGAGTCAGAACTTAAAACTGAGTCTGTCCAATTCCAAAACTTGCACTCATAATCTCTGTTATAGATAAAACAGATGAACGAAATGTGTGCCCTTTCTGCATGAACAGAATCGTATTTCCAAACAAAATATTGGATCCCATTGTCTAACAAAAAACTTTATTCTAAAATTTTACTTAAACAAAACCTTATGAAGGTATAAACATCAACTAGACATTTAGCTGAACATTCAGCAACTTTTAGACTATAAACCTGAAATTGGAAACATAATGGAAAATAGAGATATGAACCATATCTATAGGTATGATTAATCAAAGTGAACAGCCTTACAGTGTGCCCATAAAATGAATTTTAAGTGAAAAAGCCCTTCAATAGTTTGTGAATACATTTATATCCTCTAGTATCCTGAGAGATCAAGCTATTAAATTGAAGCTCTCAGATTATAAAGGTAAAGCACCCAACCTCATATCAGTTAAATGGGGCTCATCCACCTTCTTTTCTTAAAATATTTGTGAGAGGTGGTGGTGGCAATGGTGTGCGTGTGTGTGTATTCATCACAGCAGGAGGACAAATTTATTCTGGAAATGTAATGGTTCCCAGATGTCTGTTTTTCAAAAAGAAATAAAAAGAAAAAAAAAGTTTAAATGTGGTGATAACCAGGTATTTGTCTCTAAAGCCAGAATGATGTCATTTCTCTTGGGAGTTTATTGACACAAAACTTCCTTTTGGCTGAGAAATTTTTCAGCACTGTGAATATGGCTTTAATTAAGAGATACACTGATCACTTGTTGATTTTGTTACAAGGGAGGAACTTCTCTAGCTCCTCTGTGCCTTATTGTGTGGATTGCTTTGTGTATAGATTACAATGAAAATGTAGAAGGGACCACTGGCAATGTGCTGATTTGTATCTACTGTACTTTATATTTACATCTATATCCATATGCCACTGAATATCATTGTCTATAAAGTTCTGTAGGATTATGACATTTTGAAGTATAACATATTAGATTTGTGTTCTTTTTAAAAAAGAAGATCATGCAGTGGTAACTGACATTAAATATGAATATTCTAACCTTTACCTGTTGGGCAAAAAATTTAAATGTCATTTTAAAATATAAGGAAGGACTCCTGGTCAAGATGGTGGTGTAGGCAGACATGACTTGCCTCTTTGCACAACCACATCAAAATTACAACTAAAATATAGAACCACCATCACTCAGAACTATAGAAATCAAGTTGAATGGAAGTCTCACAACTACAGAATTAAAGAAACCACATCCATTCATACTGGTAGGGGTGGTGCAGACACAGAATAGGCTGGTGCCTCACCCAGGTGTGGTGGATAAAAATTTGGGAGGGATATCTCGAGAGCAAGGAGTCTCAACCCCACACCAGGTCCCTCAGCCCAGGATTCCAGTGCCAGGAAGATAATTCCCCACAATTTCTGGCTAGAAAAACCAGCGGAGATTGAGTTGGTGGAAAAAAACTGCTGGAGCTCTAAGCAGTTTCTCTTAAAGAACCCAGACATGGACTCACTTACTCAGAGTCACTCCCTCTGAGCTCCAGCACCAGGGTAGCAGCTTGAAAGGCACCAGTGGTATACAGGGAGGAACTGAAATGTCTGGCATCAAGGTGAACAGAGGCCATTGTCCCTTTTATAACCCCCCACCCCCACCCCACACACACACAGAGCCGACAAGCTGGTGCCATATCTGAGACTCCATCAACCTGGCTAACACTGACCTGCCTTGGAGATCCCCAGAGACTCAGCCCCGCCCAATTTATGGTCCCACCCAAGCTGCTTTTCCATATCAATGGTTGGTTTTGGCTCATGCTTCCCAACTTCCTAAATCCTCTCAAACAAGAAACACCTAGCTTCAGTGAGCCCTAGGCCTGTCTGCCAGTAGCAGTAGCCAGCCTAGATCCACCACTTGGATTCGCCTGGGAATCTCAAGCCCAGCACAAGTAGCAGCCATCTCAGATTACTTTAAAGCTCAGGCAGGGTGGCCCCAGGCAAAACACAGGAGGGGGTTGAACTTGGTCTGCACAACTGGGGAAACCCCAGGGCCAGCATACCCAGTGGACAGCTACAGACCACACTGGAGCACCACCACCCTAATCCTGCACAGCTGATCCTCCACAGAGGGCGGAGGTTGGTGGTCAGTGGTCACAGCCAGTATTGCAGCTGACTGGCCTGGGTAAATCCCTACCATTGATTTTCCAAGGCTCAACTACACGAAGAGAGTGTACTTAGCCCACATGAAGGGAGCACCTTGAGTACCCAGCCTGGGGGATAGGGAAGGCTGTGCCACTGGACCCTATGGGACACCTACTACATTAGGCCACACTACCAAGACACGGAGTCAAAGCAGTTCTACCTAATACATAGAAACAAACACAAGAAAGCTGCCAAAATGAGCAAAGAAACGTGGCCCAAATGAAAGAACAGATCAAAACTCCTGAAAAAGAAGTAAATGAAATGGAGATAAGCAATCTATCAGATGTAGAGTTCAAAACACTGGGTATAAGGATGCTCAAGGAACTTAGTGAGGACCTCAACA
>PVJI01011408.1:0-56116 GCA_004026765.1 Micronycteris hirsuta | reverse complement strand
CACAGTTCAAAACACTGGTAATCAGGATGCTCACAGAACTGGTTGAGTGTGGTCGCAAAATAGAGGAAGACGTGAAGGCTCTGAAAAGTGAAATAAAGGAAATTGCACAGGGAACCAACAGTGATGGGAAGGAAACTGGGACTCAAATCAATGGTTTGGACCAGAAAGAAGAAATAAACATTCAAACAGAACAGAATGAAGAAACAAGAATTCAAAAAAATGAAGACAGGCTTAGAAACCTCTGGGAGAACTTTAAACGTTCAAACACACAAATCATAGGGGTGCCAGAAGGAGAAGAACAAGAGCAAGAAATTGAAAACTTATTTGAACGAATAATGAAGGAGAACTTCATTAATCTGGCAAAGGAAATAGACTTTCAGGAAGTCCAGGAAGCTCAAAGAGTCCCAAAGAAGTTGGACCCAAGGAAGCATACACCACGGCACATCCTAATTACATTATCCAAGATTAAAGATAAGGAGAGAACCTTCAAATCAGCAAGAGAAAAGGAGACAGTTACCTACAAAGGAGTGCCCATAAGACTATCAGCTGACAGCAAGAGAAAAGGAGACAGTTACCTACAAAGGAGTGCCCATAAGACTATCAGCTGACTTCTCAAAAGAAACCTTGCAGACAAGAAAAGTCTGGAAGGAAGTATTCAAAGTCACGCACGAAAGGCAAGGACCTACACCCAAGATTGCTCTATCTAGCAAAGCTATCATTTAGAATGGAAGGGCAGATAAAGGTCAAGTTAAAGGAGATCATCATCACCAAACACTTATTATATGACACATTAAAGGGACTTATCTAAGAAAAAGAAGATATTAAAAAATACAACAGTAAAATGACAACAAACTCACAAATATCAACAACCGAGCCAAAAAAAAACAAAAACAAAAAAACAAACTAAGCAAACAAGTAGAACAGGAACAGAATCACAGAAATGGAGATCACGTGGAGGATTATCGGTGGGGAGGTGGAAGTGGGAGAATGGTGGAAAAGGTACAGGGAATAAGAAGCATAAACGGTAGGTAGAAAATAGACAGGGGAGGTTAAGAATAGTATGGGAAATGGAGAAGCCAAAGAACTTACATGTATGACCCATGGACATGAACTAAGGGGGAGGAATGTGGATGGGATGGGGGTGCAGAATGAGGGGAATAAAGGGGGAAAATTGGAAAAATGTAATAGCATAATCAATAAAATATATTTTTAAAAAAGAAGCAGCGATTTTTAAAATTTCTTTGTAGTACGTAAAATGATGGTACATGGTATCATTGATAAGGTCTGAGATTTAGTGAAATACATTGTACATAAAAGTCCTGCCATGTGCCCAAAGTATTTCCCAAAGGACACAAAAAAAGCAAGGGAAAAAGCATGGGAGGGATACTAACTTTTATTTTATTACAGCTATGTTGAAATATGATTCACTTGCCATAACATTTATCCTCTAAAAGTATGCATTCAGTGTTATTAGTATATTCACAAAGTTGCGCAATAATCACTACTATTTAATTCCAGGACGTTTTCATTGCTCCCCAAAGAAACTCCATACAAATTAGCAATCACTCCTCATTTCCCCTGCTCCCAGCCCCAGGCAAACACTAATCTACTTTTTTTTCTGTCTCCATGGATTTTTCCTTTTCTGGATATTTCATATAAATGGAATAATATAATATGTGGCCTGTGAGAAGTTTCTTTCACTTACCGTAATGTTTTTAAGTTTCATCCATGTTGTAACATGTATCTGTACTTTATTCCTTTTCATGTCTTAATAATATTCCATTGTATGGCTATACCACCTTTTTTACCCATTCATCCGTTAATGGATATTTTGTTGTTTCCACCTTTTGCTATTGTGAATACTGTTGCTATGAATACATGTGAACAAGTTTTTGTGTGGACGTGTGTTTTCCTTTGTCTTGGATATCTAACCTAGAGTGGAATTGCTGGGCCATATCATAACTCTATATTTAACCTTTTGAAAAATTGCCAATTTGTCTTCAAAGACACTGCTCCATCTTACATCCCCATCAATAGGGTATGAAGTTTCCAATTTCTCCAAATTCTTGCTAACACTTGTATTGCACTTTAAAAACTATTACTATACTCATCCTAATGGGTATAATGTGATATTTTATTTATTTATCCTCTCTAGTTTTTATTATATACTTCCTTCTGCTTGCTTTGGGTTTAGTTCTTCCTTTCCTAGTTTCTTGTGGTAGAAATGTAGGTTATTGATTTGAGAGCTGTCTTTTTCACTACAGATGTTTACAGCTATAGACTTCCCGCTAAGGACTGGTATAGCAGCATCCTACACATTTTGTTGTTTTCATTTTCACTCATCTCAAATACTTCCTAATTTCCCTTGTGATTTCTTCTTTGACCCACTGATTATTCAGTAGTGTCATTCAATTTCTACACGTTCATGATTTTCCTAAATTCTTTCATTATTAATTTCTAGTTTCATTCCATGTGGTCAGAAAACATACTTTGCACGATGTAAATTCTTTTAAATTTGTTGAGACCATTTTTGCGACCTAACGCATTATTTATCCTGGAGAACGTTCTAGGTGCCCTTGAGAAGAATGTTACTGTTGACGGAAGTATTCTATAGATGTCCACGAGGTCAATTTATTGTGTTGTTCAAGTCTTTATTCCCTTGACCTTTTGCAGAGTTGTTCTATTATCGAAAGTGAAGTCCTGAAGTCTCCATCTATTCTTGCTGAATTGTTTATTTCTGCCTTCAGTGTTGGCTTCATATATTTTGGGGCTCTATTGTTTGGTGCATGTGTGTTTATAATTGCTCTGTATTACTGATGAATTAACCATTTTATAATTATAAAACATCTTTATCTCTAGTAGCAATTTTTGTCTTAAATTTTATTTTGTCTAGTATTAGGATGGCTTCTCCAGCTCTTTTTTGGTTTCCGTTTGCATGTTACATATTTTTTCATCTTTGTACTGATGAACTAGGATTTATGTCTGCCATTTTGCTTTATTTTCCTTTGCCTTATGTCTTTTTGTTCCTCTCTTCCTCCAGTACCGCCTTGTTTTGTGTTAAATGGATGATTTTTAGTATGCCATTTTAATTTTCTTGTTGTATCTTCTATTATATTTTTGAGCTATTTTCTTAATCATTTCTCTGACAATTTCTATTAACATCTTAAAACAATTTAGTTTGGATCAGTGCCAATGTACTTTTCATACAAAAACAGCTCTAAGAGAGCTTTATCCTCCCCTCCTTCTTTGTACTATTGTTGTCATACAAATTACATCTTTATACACTAAAGCCCAACAACATAAGTTTGATAATTATTGTTTTATGCAATTTGTCCTTTAAATCAGGTAAGAAAAGAAAAAGTTACCAAAAAAGTACATTTATACTGTCATATATTTACCTATATACCTATCTTTCCTCTTTATTTCTACACTTTTGCTACTTCATGCAAACTTGAGTCACTACTGCTTCGAGTCACTAGGACTTCCTTTAGGCTTTCTTGTAAAGCAGGTCTGTTAGTGACAAACTCTCTATTTTTTTTTAAACATCTGGGAATGTCTTACTTCCTTCCTTTTTGAAGGACAGTTTTGCTGGATAGCGAACTCCGGACATCAGTTCTGCCCTTTCCAGGGTCTGTTGTTTCCGTTGTTTGTTTGCTTAGTGACATTCCTGGACTGATTATGCAAAGTCTGTATTCTTTGTCATGTGTGGCCATTGAAGCTTCTGCTCAGCTAACTTAGAGGTCAGCTAGTGATTGAGAAAAGGTTTTCTTAAACGCCCTGAATCAGTGACTCTCACAGCCTTTGCCAGGGGCTCTGTGTATGTGTTGGGGGGTGGATTTACATCCTGCCTTAGCCTTCACTTCTGCTTACACGGAGCCTCAGATCAGCTGCAGGTGAATGTTCATGGCCTTTTCTCGTGCCTTTCCTAGGTAGGCACATGCCCATGGCCTCCTCTATTCCCAGGAGTCTGTTATACCTTTTCAAAGTCCCTTACCCATTCCCCCCCTTTTTTTTTTTTAGTTTATAAATAATTTTATTTGAAAACAGTGGGTGGCATTTTTTTTAAAGATTTTATTTATTTATTATTAGAGAGAGGGAAAGGAGGGAGACAGAGAGAGAGAGAGAAACAGCAATGTATGGTTGCCTCTCACATGGCCCTCACTGGGGACCTGGCCTGCAACCCAGGCATGTGCGCCAATTGGGAATCGAACCGGGACCCTCTGATTCCCAGCCTGCGCTCAATCCACTGAGCTACACCAGCCAGGGCTCAACAGTGGGTGGTATTTTTGAGATAATCTAACTTTAGTCAAAAGTGTATTTGAAATACTTTTTAACCATCCAGTAGAATGTGAATAATTCTTTTTCATTGATGTATTGGGGTGATGTTGTTTAAGATTTTTGATCAGTCTTGTATTAGCTCCAACTGTCAATGCTGCCTCAGGCAGCTGCGATGTTAAACAATTGCCTCTGATGGTTGTTGACAAATGCCCTTGGAGATAGAGCTTTTGCAGGAGAGAACTCTAATTTAGGTAAAAAAAAAAAAAAGAAAGAAAAGAAAGAAAGAAAGAAAAGGCAAGTCCTGAAAACAAAGATATGAGCAAGCTGCCAGACAAGTCAAATACTGACAAGCCTCTGGGGGTGGGGCTTTGAGGAGCCCCAAACCTGCTCTGTCCTCTCCAGTTGCTGCTGGGCTGCTGGTTCACACAGCTACTGTGGTAGCAAGACCTGGTTTCCAAGGCTCCCGTGAAACTGGGAAGAGGGGATGAGATTAAGGCACATTACAACATCATACAACTCACTGTTTTTGACCAAGATTCAGCCATTTTTCTTGAATAAACACACCTCAAATTGTTATCTTTAATTTCCAATATTAAAAAAAAAAAGTGTACTTGAGAGTTTTTCCAAGGTTCTCATTGCTTTTACAGAGTAGATTTTTGGAAGTTCTCCCTCCACCATTCCAGAGGTCAGCCACTAGGACGCTGACTTTTCCTAGGTAGCTTTTTGCATTATATGAAGTGTTTTTACCATGCCCAGGTACCGCCCAACCAAACAGTAAAATATATGCAAAAGCAAAGAGGGTATGCACACACATGTGCAAGTACTCACACAGTGATGTGGGAACCCACAGGCATAAGCATACTCATCTGTCTGTGACATACATTTGTTCTTCCACATGCAGGAGTGACAGGGTCAGCTCTGTGCTTCAGAAAGGTCACCCTGACCCCTGGTTGCCAAGCGGAGCATGGAAAGGATGAGGTGGAAGGCAGAAAATCCAAGAAGAGGCTAAGGACATCCAGCAATAGTGATAGTGTGGCCTGGACTAGGTCCGGGGGTAGCCACACCAGTCTACAGCTAATTACCCCTAAGGACCCCGTGCATACATGGGCCCAACCACATGCATACGTAGGTACATGGTCCGTGTGCTCAGGCATGCATGCATCCTGGAACATGCCATTGGAGCTAAAGAAAGATGTGGTACAAATGTCCCAGAGGGGCAGGAGGACTGGATTGTGCACCATAAGGGGACTTGGTGAGAAGGACAAGGTTCTGGAGGGGAGGGTCTGAGGGAGGTGTGGTTTTCCGGAGCTGATGCTCCCTCGACTTCTGTCCTTGGTCCCCTGACTTGCTATCACCTCTTCCTGTGTGACCTGTCACTTCCCTTACTCTAAGCAATTTCTGCAGACGAGGGTTATGATTGCTTGCTGCCCTGATTCACCCCGGAGTTCATCTCATCCTCAGCCCTCGGCCACTTCATTGCAGCGAGCACACGGACGGAGGTAGAAGCCAGCCGGGCGAGATCCAGCCGTAACAAACACGCCGGATCATCTCGAATCTGTCCTGACACCAAAGATCGCAGGTCTTCTAGGTCCAAAATGCTGCCATTCAGAATTTTGAACAAGGTGATGCCTTTTTATTTCAAATATCTAAGGAATAATAGAATGAAGACCACTGTACTCACTACCCAGTTTTAACAGAACAAAAGGATGCCTTTTTACCTTTGATTTTTTAAGATTTAGTTTGTCAGCAAACAAATATATGAATCTATTCTCGGGCTGTTGAGCATGCGGGTAGTTTCCAGGTTTTTGCTGCTGTGGGCAGGATGGCTACGAGCATCCCTGCCGTGTCTCCTGTTGCGTATACGCAAGAGTTTCTCTTGCGTAGATACCTGGGAGGGGACGTGCTGAATATTCAGCCCCGTGAGATTCTGCCAAACCGGTTTCCAAAGCAGGTGTGTCATTTTGCACTGCACCAGCAGCGTCTTAGAAGTCTTGGGGATCTGCGTCCTCTGCTAGCCTCACGTCATAGAAAGCTATCCACAGCCAAAATGAATGAACAATAGCCACAAACAACAGCAGATGTGAATCTCAGCAACATCATAGCAAGTGAAAGAAGGCGACATAGGGCAGACCATTCTTTTTAAAACTCCATAAACAACTTACATACGCATACACACATATACATATGTGTACATGTATGTTTATATGTGTATGTGTATATATAATTAGTAAGTATCCTTTCAAAGAAATAAAAGGTTACAGCTACAACTGAAGACCCCTGCATATACCACTCCCCAATTCAATCCCTTTCTCTTTCTCCCCAAACCAGAGAAAACTCTCTCAGGGAACAGGATGCGTGGCCTTCCCAGCCGTCTGCGTTTTTTAGCTTAACGGCTTGTGAATGCTTCCACACTGCTGGTGAGTTTTTGATACTTACAGTAACGGTGTCAAATCCAAATAGCTTCTGCAATTCGCTTCCCCACCCCCCTTCACCACTATAGCTTTGAGATTTATCCACGTCACTGCATGTGGCTGAAGTTCCTTACCTGTAACTGAGATAGTCAGTTTACTAAATCACCACACTTTAGCCATCTTCCTATAGCGGGCAATTAAGTAATACTGAGTTCTTCTGATTATGAGATTCCAAGTTCCCAAAATTGTACCACTATAATATCTCAATAACATCTCAATGTATAATATCTCAATATCTCAAAGGATCATGTTAAATAATCCTTTTGAAATATGAATTCATTTTTTTATGTCCTTATCCTTGATGCTATCTCCACTGTCCAGTTGGTGTCCTTGTGGTCTTGAGTTTGCAAAGCCACAGCCCTGAGAGGAAGAGGAAGGACTTTGGACACAGACAACAGAGTTGGGAGAGAGACCGATGGTCTAGGAGGTGACCAGGCTCACAGTTATCCCTGAGGCCCCAAGAGTCCCCTCAGCTGGGGGTCAGGAGAAGAGTAGGAGGGAAACCAAGAGCTCTTACAGCCACAGGCCCTTGAGAAAGGAGCCCCCCCCATCTCCAGGCCGGGGGTGAGGACAGAACCCGCAGCCAGGTGTGGAGAACCTGAAGCAGCAGCGCCCGTGCCCCATTCCCGTCCGAGCGCCAGAGAAGACGTGACTGGGCCCACAAACCTGAGATGGCCTTGCAGAGGCTCCTGCGCCCAGCGTGGCAAAGGAGCACTGGAAAACTCGCCAGGCCCAGAGCAGGCTCGCGGCCGGCAGCACACCACCCAGCACACCGCCGGGACCAGCAACAGAGGGGCAGCGTGTCCTGATGGGCAGACAACACCTGAGGGTCAATCGCCCTCCCCCGTGGTCTGTGTCAGTCCCCGAGAGGTCCCCCAACCCCATGAAAGGGGGGAGCCCAGCTGCCTGTATTTCCCCTTTGGTGGCAGAACGGGGTCTCCAAAAGGAAATGACATTGTCTTAGAGAAAAGACGGCTATATTCCTAGTAAACCTGGGTGTGGGTGGAGAACTATACCCTCTGCCCTCAGAGTTCAGGAACCTGGGTCTCTGGGATGATACACTTCCCAGTTTCCCAAACCTCAAGTTTCCAGGGCTGTTTGGAAGTAGGAAGAATCTAGCCTTGGGGCTGCTGAGAAGTTTGCCAGGGCAGGGTCCATTTTTCTGACTTTGCACCCCCTACAGGACAGTCAAAGAATAAAGCGGTTTCACTGGGCAGGGTGGGGGTGGGGGGCCCTGTCCTTCGTACCCCAAGATTCTGTCAGGCCTTGACGAGGCAGGGCTCAGAGACCCCGGGTGGTCGGAGTTGTCATGCTTTCCCTTGCAATGACCCTGGCCCATTCATTATGTTTCCCCAGAGGGGAAACCGAGGCCCAGAGAGGGCCTGCTTTGCCCTGGTCATGCAGTCGGCAGCACAGACCCAGGCCACTTCCCACTCACCCTTGCTCCTTCCCCGCCTGTGACTCCTTCCCCAGTCTGGGCAGCCTCCTGCTCTCTGCTATGGACAAGAGCCTGTGGTGGGGGTCCAAGGTCAGCTGGGAATGTGTTCCCCACAGCCCAGGCAGCCATGGCTGGCTCCCCTGGCCCGGGCTTCTCACTGCCGAAGGTTGCCATCCATTTTCCATGCACCTCATTTGTCTAAAACCCATGAAGAAAAATCACGCCTGTCCCTCCGCCTCGGCTGCCATTGTGATATATGGCCTCCATGGGGGCCCCCTTCCCCGGTCGGCACCCTCCTTCTCCCCCAAACCCGCCAAGACTGGGGTCGGGGAGAAGGAGCGATACGGAGCCAGCTAATAGGGCGCGTTCTCGGAGACATTCAGGAGACGAATGGCTCTGCCTGGGCTTTGTGGAGGGAAGGCAATGTCAACATCACCGATCATTGCTGTGTGACCTCCGGCAGTCCACATCACCTCTCTGTATAATAACTCCCGCCCCGCCCCCTCCCCCAGAAGCCACACAAGGTCTGTTTACAGCTCTTACTTCATCTGCTCTTTCCATCATCTCTGCAGGGTACCTGATGAGAATAAATAAATAGAAATCCTAGTTTCTATTTACTCTTCATGCCAAGCCCCATGCTGGGCACTGGGAACCCATAGCCACTGTCCCTGATGAGCCTCGGCATCTCAGGACAGAGCCAGACACGCAAAAAACAAAAGCACCGCCCCAATGTTGAAATACAATAATTAAGAACGTCCTGCATACAGAGGTTCCTGAGATGAAGAAGGGGGTCCCTCTGCTAACTATGGGGGAGAGGGCAGAGAGTGGCGTGTGCGTGTCTCTGTGCACGCACAGCTCTGAGGAGCTAAGCGCTGAGGCTCTGCCGGTGGATTGCTTGTACTGACATCCTGCTGTGTGATCATGGGCAGCTTGCTTGGCTTCTCTGAGCCTCCCCTGACTTCTAGAGAGCTGGTCATGGGAATTGGGCGGGGGTTGGGGTGGGGGAGAAAAGTCGTGAGTCCCAAAGTGACTAAGGCATATGAAGTGGTAAGTGTAAGACTCTGCAGATTGTGGAGGGCTGAGAGTCTGCCTAGAGGACAAGGCAGGGTGAGTGGTCTGGGCACAGGGAACAGCCAATACACAGTTGTGGACATTGGGCAACCTGAGCTGCTGGGAGAAACCAGAGCTTAGTGTGAGTGGCAGGAAGTGCTGACGGAGGAGACTCGGAAGGCCAGAAACTTCTAGCCAACCCTGGGGGCAATGGGGAGCCATGGACCAGTTTTGAGCAGGAGGGTGGCAAGGTCAGATAGACTACTATAAAGATTCCACGGATAGTGACTGGGGAAGAGAGGTTGGAGGGGTCGAGCTGGGATGCAAACCCTGGTCTCTCCTCTCAAATACTCTTGCCTATTTTCAGGATTTCAAATCCTTAATAAACCAGAGCTGGATTTTCCTGAAGTCCCCAGGTACTGGCTGGGTTCCCATCTCAGATGTGTGTTGGGGTGGGGGAAGGGGAGGAATCCAGCTTCAGGGGGGAGGCCCTTGGGGCTGGGGGCCCGGTAGGGAGGGGCCAGGACAGCCCCCCACAGCCCGGCCCTGTCTCAGCCCTGTCTCGGTGGATGACTCAAGCATTGCTCCCTGTGAGGAGGCGCAGAGGCTGTCAGGCGTGTCCGAACTGCGCTCCTGGCTGCCTCAATTTCGCATCCCCCAAGCAGTGCAGACACCGTGAATGGACCGGAAATTGAATGCAAAATCAAAATGCAGCACATAAATAGATGCAAAAGTCATTTGGAGCCAGTAATACGAATCACCTCCGGACTCCAGCCAGGAAAGTTCCACGGAGGCTGAGCTGGCCTGGCCCAGCGGGGTGTTGCACCAGGCACCCGCTCCCCCCACCTTCTCTGGCCCCAGCTCTCCCCGACTCACCCACATTACTGATGATCTCCAAGGTCACCCAGTTTAGCTCTTCGGCGTGCAGGCAGGGAAACTGAGGCTTGGAAAGACAGGACAGAGAATTAGGGCCCTAGTCAGACAGACCTGGGGTTTGATCTAGCTCCTCCACTTTCTAGCACACATGACCTTGGGCCTGATCCTCAGTTAGGTTATCAGGCAAACAGGGAGGAGGCCCTCCTCACAGTTCCAGTGGGGAGACTGAAGGCAACACTGAGTGAGGAAGGGTGCCCCGGGTCAAGGTAAGGAACACGCAAACCTGTAAGAATTTTTCTGCGTTTATTTGAGCCAAACTGACGACAACCGCCAGGAAGCAAAATCCCAACGGATTGAGAAAATGCTCCGGGAAATGGCAGTTTTACCACTTATTTTATACTTCAGCACCAAAGGGGAAGCCTTAACAGGGTTACATGAAATCCGCTGGTGACAGATTAGGGAGGTGGGAGACCTTCGAGATGGATAAAAAGTGAAACAGATAGACACATACTCTCTTACATTGGTGGGTATAGGATAGTTAACAACTGACATGGTAACAATGAGGGGCTCATACTGAACTTCAACTTCCTCCTCTCCCTAATTCCCCTCACTGAAGAAGGGAATTCCCCAACACCCCTAGGCCCCCAGCGAGGCGCCCTGGGTGCTGCAGACTGACTTCATTCCCCCAGCGCCCAGCTAGCAGAGGAGAACGTGGCACTGACATCTGACAGGCAGGGACACCAGCAACGCAAGTTTTGGTTTGCAGAGCTTGTTTCCAGGACGTGGCTTGGTCTTTTGTCTCCCCTTCCCCCACCCCCATCAACTTCACAGACAGAGAAAGAGAAACTCTGGCGGTGGAAGTGATTTCCCGAGGGTCACGTGTGGTGGCATGGAACAGGGACAGCAGGAATTGGAATGCCAAATCCCTCTCTCTTTGTGTCACTCATTCCTTCAACAGAAGGACAATGAGCACCTGCTGGCTGGGGCAGGCCAGGACTTTTGGGCCTCATTCAGGCCCTGGTCTCCACTCTGGGAGCTGCGAGGGTCCCCGGTCGGCAGGCCGAGAGCCAAGGCCCACCTGGGCCGCCAGGGGCTGTGGGGACGGGAACAGGGAGCAGAATGGAAGACGGGAGGAGGAGCCTCTGGCTGGGGCCCCTGGGGCGCCAAGACACAGCAGAGAGAGAAGGGGCAGAAAGAAAGGCAATTACACCAGACACATCTTGTAAGTACCTACTGTATACCAGGCTGAGGGGATGGTCAGCAAGACATCAGCAGACACGGGACTTACACTCTGGTGGGGAGAACGACATTAAACAATCACCCTGATTTGTAATCATTCGTTACAAACAGGGCTTTGAAGGGATGCGGAACAGGTTCTAGGAGTGTTTGACGTAGGGACCTAAGCTGGGCCTGGAGGATGGGGGAGGGCTTTCTGGAGGAGGCGGTGCTTGGAGCGGACCTGGGGAATGAGAGAAGGAAAAGGAAGGAGGGAAAGAGAGAGGCAGGGAGCGAAGGAGAGGGAGACACAGAGACGAAAGGAGGGGGAGAGAGGAGACGGAGTGGAAAGACAAAATCGGAAGAGAGTTTGAGAGAAGGGGATGGGCAAAAAGAGAAGGAGCCAGAAATGAGGGAGACAGTGGAGAACCTTGTGGAGAGAGGCAAGTCAGACCCAGCCAGCGGGACCGGCGACCCAGGGAGGAGGCAGGGGAAAGATGGGGCTTAACAGAGAGACAGAGCCAGGGAGAAAGGGAGGGGGAGGGGAACAGACCGCCACTGGCTCCAAGCTCCCCACCCCCTGCCGCCTGGACTTTCATCTCTGATTCGAGAGGAACTTGAGTTCCCCTCCAGGGAAGTGTGGGGCGTCCGGGCTGGAGCTGAATAATGCATCTCACATTCCAGGACTGTTTCATCTTTCCCTTTGTGAGCTTGGATTCTATAGCGCAGTGGCTGCCGCTGGTGGGGGTGTGGGGTGGGCAGGGGGTGCTGCTTCCGCGGGCAGGGCCGGGACCAGCTGGCCAGGCCTCAAGGGCAGAACCGGGCCTGAGGCTCCTCCCTCTCCCCACACCCTCATCGAGGGCCTCATCCCAATTTTCAGCTGGAGTTCCTGACAAAGAATCAGCTGTCAACTATGGTGCTTGTTAAGAGTTAACGGTTGATGAAGGTGTTGACCGGTAACGAGGATGCGTTACTATGAGGCGCTCACTATTAATTAGAGTGCTCCTGTTAACCAAGGTGCCCAGCAGCTAAGGCTTTTGTTAAGTAGGGTGTTTGCAGTTAACTAGGGTATTAACAGTTAATGAAGGTGCTGGGGATTAACTAGGGGGCTCAACACCAACTGTGGTGTTTGTTAATAGGGTGCTTGCTTTGGGCCCCCCACCTCCTCACACTCCCCGCCACCTGCTTCGGTGCCTCAGTTTACATATCCCTCCGAGCGCCTTCTCACCACCTGATGCCCTGGAGTGCCTCTTTCCTCCCAGGCTGGGCTTCCCAGTCCCAGTACAAGTACCTGGCTTGACCTCAGAACACCCCCCTGCCAGACCTTGAACTGGCTCCACAGATCATCCCACCAAACTCCTTGGTCCTAATCTCGGCAAGATGGAGAGTAGAACACCTCCCGAAAAGACCTTCATTTTTAAAAAGGAAATATACGCACAGCCAAATGCTAACCTAATAATGGTGGGAGCCCAGCAGCGGGGGACCTGCCTCCTGGCCCTGTGGTCCTGCAGAATGGACAGGCTGTGGCTGCTGTGGTGGGTTCCCACATCCTTTCATGCTCTGCGGGCATACCTGGGGACCTGCCAAGATGCCAGGGGCATCATCCATCGGTCTTGTCCTTTCAGGCTGGAGTGTTCTTTTGGGAGATGCCTGGAGGATGGGAGCCCCAGTGCTGGTGGTCTAGGATTCCTGAGAGGACCCTGCCCCGGGCGACCAGAGGAGCCTGGGGTTAGAACTCTGAGCAGTCACTGCCCTGCTGGGCAAGTCACCAAGTCATCGCCTTCTCTGGGCCTCAGGTGTAAAGTGGAATTTGAACCAGTGGATGGTGGAGGGTCCAGCCAGCTTCAGCTCTCGGGGCTGCTCATCCAGGCCCATTTTAAAGATATGAACACATTTTCCCTGGCCAGTGTGGCTCAGTTGGTTAGAGCGCCATCCAGCAACCAAAAGGTTGCAGGTTCAATTCCTGGTCAGGGTGCCTATGATCCCTCACCCGGGCACGTACAGGAAGCAACCAATCAATGATTCTCTCTTGCATCAATGTTTCTCTCTCTCTCCCTCCTCTTCCTCTCTTAAAAGCAATGAAAAAAACTGTCTCTTCTATCCCAGCTCCTCCCTGACCCTGAGAGCCTCCCCCACCCCAGGGCAATGGCAATGCCCAAATGGACTGAGTGAGGGCTGGAGGGGATGCCCAGGCTGTGCCGCCGGGCCACTGCCCAGGATCCCCAGCCCCTCTGCTCGCAGCCCGCCAGGTTTGGGCCAGACGCACACTCACACACGTTTGCAAACACACTCCAAGGCTCTCGGGGCAAAGACCGAACCCCAACATGCCATTCCCACTGCCCCTCCCCCACTCGCCCCACGCCCCACTTCCAGCCATGCCAGCCTCCCTGGAGAGCCTCTTCGCGCCCAGCTTCTCCAGCCCCTGGGCCCAGGCACGCGCCGCTCCCCATCCTCCCCTTTGCCTGTTGACGGACTCCTACGCAGTTCAAATGCCAGCTCTCTGGAAAGCCCTCCCCTAGCCCTGGCCCAGCTCAATCTCTCTGCTGGAATGCCCTTTGGAAGCAGTGGGCAGAGCTGCAGTGACCAGTTATGTGTGTGACGTTTTCCTCTCTCATCTCCTCTGGATTCCTCTTCACATGGCCACCCCCCGTCCGTGTGTGACCTTGGCGTGTCTCCATCCTGATCTCTTCTCGTAAGGACACCTGTGAGATCATGGCAAGCTCCCTGAGTGCCTGGCACAGGGGGAGCTTCAAAAGTATTTAGGCAATGGCCCTGGCTGGTGTAGCTCAGTGGATTGAGCGCGGGCTGGGAACCAGAGGGTCCCGGTTCGATTCCCCGTCGGGGCACATGCCTGGGTTGCGGGCCGGGTCCCCGGTGAGGGCCATGTGAGGAGCAACCATACATTGCTGTTTCTCTTCCTCTCTGTCTCCCTCCCTTCCTCTCTAAAATAAATAAATAAAATCTTTAAAAAAAAAAAGTATTTAGGCAATGAATGAATGAATGAGTGAGTGAATAGGTAAAGGAGTGAATGAATGATGTCAAGGATTTTTATATACACTTCCGGAGAGAGAAAGGGAGAAATATGCAAACAACTACCCAGGGCTTGGAACCAAGACACCGGAAATCAAATCCCGCTTGCTCCCCTCTGCCAAGATGACACAGAGAAGTAACTTGACCGCTCTGAGTCTAGGTTTCCCCAGGCGTAAGATTTGGATAAATAGATAACCCCTGGACTAAAGTGGAAAGGAAATGAGCTAGTGACTGGGAAGTGCGCCCAGAGCTGGTCCAGAAACAGACCCGCCGGCCATCCCGCACACGAGCACACTCGGCCCCAGCGTGGCCTCCCGGCCCCGGGCCGGAAGCGGAGCTCACATCTGGCGCCCCAGCTGGTGCCTCTCGGCCGGCGGAGAGAGCAGCTGTGGCTGTCAGTCCTCACAGTGGGCCTCCTGGACCAAATGCTCTCACTTAACTCTCTCAGCAGCACCACGAGGAAGCAGGTGCCTCCGCTCACCCCATTTTACGGAGAAAAAGACTGAGGGCGAGAGGAGTGGCCTAGGATGTTTGGGGGGAAGGACGAGGGCCCTGTGTGAGCCCCTTTCTTCACCCCTACCCCCATGCTCCTTTGCTCTTTCTCTCTCGCTCTCTCTCATGCCTTCCTCTGTCCAAACATACCTTTTAAAACCTTCTCTCTGAAACCTTCTTCCTGCAGCTGCTGCCCCTGCTGCTGACAGTGCCTCCCACTTCTGGCCACTTCTTGTCCCCCACCAGCTGTCATCTTCCCTTCCTCCAAAAGAGGACCCAGGGAGCTGGATAGAGGCCTCAGCTCAGCCTGGGATCTGCCCAGCTCTGCCATTCAGTAGCCGTGTGATGCTGGGCCTCGTTTTGCCATCTGCAAAGTGGGGGCGATCATACCACCCTCTAAGGTTGTTGTGTAGAATGGCAGAGCTATTCCAAGTGGAGTGGACGTGGTTGAGCGCCACTCCCCCAGACCCCTTTAACTCCTTTTGTGTGTTCGTGCCCCCCACCTTTGGGTTGGTGCTAATAAGCAACCCTAATTCGGAGGCCTGACCTCAGCCTACAGCGCATCTGAAGTGCCTGGCAGCTTCTGTGCCCTGGAGTCACACATAGCCAATGACTGGCAGGTGCAGGAGTGTGGGAGTCCAGCTCAGTTGCTTCCAGGTAGGACAAAATCCGAGCCCCGTGGCATCAGGCGGCTCATTTAGCAGCGCCCTTACCTGGGCACACCTTAGTATATCTGCTCAGGAATCTTGATCTCCAGGTCTGCCTCTGGCGACCCCAACCTAACCAACAAGTAGAGGTGTTTAGCATGAGCCTGGCTCAGAGTAAAGGCTCACTTCATGCTAACTACTACCACTTTATTTCTGGGCAACTGAAAACAAACACCTTGTGCCTTTCTAGGTCTCAAAGTCCTCATCTGTAAAATGGGCACAACGAGACTCGCTCTGCATATGTCTTCACTGAACAATGGAGTGAAGAAATAAGCAAATGCCCCACCTTAGCTGAGGGGTGGCCCTGGGTGAAAGGACAGTTTTTGCCCTTCCTCATCCTCCCCCCATCCAGCTGCCCTCCCAGTCTTAGCAGCTGCGAGCCCCCGCCTCTGCCCCCTCAGCGCTTCTCTGGCCCAGAGGAGGGAGAGCAGCTCTCAGGCTCCGGACACGACGTTGACCTTGACGCTGACATCAGCACAGTTCTCTTCCAACTCCAACAAAGGCCCTCCCAGCCCCAGCCCCTGCAACCTGTCTGGGTTCCACTATGAGGCCTAGGCAGCACCCCCGCCCCAGCCAGGGTGTGCTGGTGCCAGCTTTCGCTGTGTCCTAAGAGGCACTTGTTAAATTTTCAGGAATTTGAAGCCATTGTTTGTCAACCAGTTGGCAACTTGAAAGCCGCTCTGGTGGAAATAACTTCCACCGTGGAAATGGGCAGATGCTACAAATGAGGTTTTTCTTCACGGAGCTGGTTATCAGCACCCGATTGACTGCATCTTCTGCCGGACACCTGCCTGGCCCCGTGCTGGCTGGGCTCAGACAATTTCATATATATTTCATTATCCCCTTCAGGGCTGCCAGAGAATATATTCTTTTAATATGTATAATGAAGTTTAAAAAGGTGAATTACTTTGTTTTCTAAACATGGTCTTTTCAAAGAGTTCTTTGCTGTGGTGAGATAGCCACCTTAGGAACAACAACAAAAAAATGATTTTACATCCACCCCTTAGCACCTCCACCCCAAACCTCCTTCACAGGAAGGCCTGTCTTGACTTTCCTTTAAAAAATTTCTAGATGGCCCTGGCTGGCGTGGCTCAGTGGACTGACTGCCAGCCTGTGAACCAAAGGGTCGCCGGTTCGACTCCCAGTCAGGGCACATGTTGGGTTGTGGGCCAGGTCCCTTTTAGGGGGCACACAAGAGGCAACCACACACTGATGTTTCTCTCCCTCTCTTTCTCCCTCCCTCCCCTCTCTCTAAAAATAAATAAACAAAATATTTTTTTAAAAAATTCCTAGAGTCGTAGGATCTTAGAAATGTGGAGTCCCTGAAACTTCCAGTTCTAGATTCTGGAATCCTGAAACCTCTCACTCCTAGATGTTAGACTTGGAACACCCCAATTAGCGGAGCCACGTCCTATTCAGGGGTTTGATTCTAGACTTAGCGGGGAGCAGATATTCCAACCTGGTGCAAACTTCCCCTCATAAATCCTTCAGAGAGACCATCCATCACCACTCAGCGAGTCCCAGGGTGGGACGCATCTCTGTCTTTTCAACTGAGAGGAAGATCGGTTAGACAAATGAGTAATTACATAACAGTATGTAAAAATAATATAGATTGTTTAAATATATACCTTATATTTATAGAATTTAAATATACAAATCAGCAATTATGTAATTAGTAAAATATGTATCTGTAACCCTGGAATTTTACTGAAGGTGGCGAGGTAACACCCACACCACCATGAACGGCATCTGGAAGGCAAAGCTAATACCGTTTTCCATTTTCACGGTAGATACAGAAACCACAGACCTCTCTCTCCCCCTCCCCCCCGTCACAGCTGAAGTTGTGGACAGCCTTCAATCACAGTAAATTAAAATCAGAAACTTGACGTTGGAAGAGAGCTCACAGCCAGGGCCTGTCAAATGCCGAAATCTTCTTTGCAGCATCCCCTCCCCACCGCCCGCAAAAAAAACTTCATCCAGTCTGCTTGAATTCCTTCAATGGCAGGGGGCTCACCACCTTGCAAGACAGACTGAGTCACTCCTGCTGACCTTTAACTGTATTGTGGGAACGAGATGTACCTTCCCTTACTTCTGACTATCAGCAAACACCTCCAAGCAGGAGCTGGGCAGAGGAGGAACTCAGGCTGCGCCTGGCTGGGGAGTCCTGGCGTGGCAGCGCTGAGACAGAAATAGTCCTCTGGACATTCGGAGAAGGACCAGTCACTAAGGAATCTATTGACCCCACGGACTGCAGCCCAATTCTGCACGTAATTTCTAAGGACCCCTGACGTCCCACGATCCAGTCCAGATCTTTTATAGTGTAGATGAGAACTCTGGAACCAGGGGACAGAAGAGACTTCCCAAGATCAAGGTCACAGAAGACCTAGGAGACAGAGTCAGGATTCAAACCTACATTTTCTGCCTCAGATCCAGTGCACTGCCCCCACCCGACTCCCACATCAGGCCCTTTTTCCCAGCCAAGCCTAGAGCCTAAACCAGCCCAGAGTCGGCGACCGAGGCAGAGCCCCCCACCCCCACCCCATCCATCCTCCCAGGCCCACCCCGCCCCCATCACTGCGGTTGGAAAGTTGTCAGATCTTCCCGGCAGCCCCCTACCGTGGTGCTTACCCAGGCCACGGAGGGGGCGGACAGCTGGGCCGGGTGATGGGTGGTTTTAATATTTAAACACAGTTTGCCGCTGCACAGCCAAAGGCAAAAGCAGCTGCCTCCTTTTTCTTCTCCTTCCTCTTTTTCCTTCCTTCCCTTTTTTTAAATCTTTAATGTCTCCCGCCAGCCGCCAGTGGGGGAGGCGTTGTCTGAGTGTCATATTTCAAAGGGCTGCCACAGCTGGAGGGATATTCAGAGCACTTCGAGCCAATCCATTGTGTATAAATATATAGATATATATATATAGGTTTCATTATCCCCTTCAGGGCTGCCAGAGAATATATTCTTTTAATATGTATAATATATTTGAGCTGCTACATGACTCGCAGCAGGGGAGGGAGGGCGGGTGGCCCAAACTGGCATTTCAGAGGCATTTCCAGAGACGGGGAAACAGCTGACTTTGGGAAAGTGCAGGGCTCCGCTTGGCTGACGCTGGTCTCGTCGCCACAGGGCAAGGGGTCGGGGGCGTGATCCCCACCGCGAGCCTGGGCCCCGCACTGGTATTTATTTGGTGCTTTGAGAAGGGTTCCTCTACCCGTTTGGTTATCCACAGCTCTCCATGGTTAGGTGATCTTCAGCTATAACCAAGGATTCGGGGGCAACGTTTCCTGGATCTGTGGTGGCTTCGGAAGTCGGAGGCTGTGTGCTAGCAGCGCGACCTTGTACAAGCTCCTTCAGCTGTCCAAACCTCAGTGCCTTCATCCGTGGAAGGAGAGAGCAGGCCTGCCCTGCAGAGTGAAAGCGGATCATGTGTGTGACTACAGAAAAGGAGCGCCAAGTGGGTGCTCACGATGGGGGGCGTGACCCAGTGACATGACCCTGGAGAAGGGACACCTGTGCTGAGACCGGAAAGATGACCCCAGATGAAGAGGGTCAGGGAGGGGGAGTACCACGTACCGCCCAAGCCTGCTAAAGCAGGGGCTGGGTCCCAAGTGAACCGGGCTGCCCTCAGCTGGCAGACGAGGCTTAAAGTGAGCCGAGTGGCCCTCAGGGCCTCAGCCCTCCCAGCCTTCCCCTTAGCAAATGCACAGTGCCAGGGCTTCAGCCTTGGGGTCCCGCCTTGGTTGCCAGTGCTCCCGGTGCTTTCCTCAGCCGCTTCCCGGGAAGAATAGCATGTCTGCCTTGGTAGCTAGGCTTATTTCTAAGTGAGGTCAAAATGAAAAGGGCGCTTGTTTTTTCCCTGGCGTTTCTTGGCGTCTCTGACTCTCCAGCAGCCTCTGCTCATCTGTCTCTCTCTGGGCTCCCTCCTGACCCGGGCTCTTCCCTCACTTGGGCCTGGCCACCTGGAAGAGGACGACCGCGGTCAGCAGGGACCTAGTGGGAACAGAAACCCTAGCTCTGGGGCAGCAGGGCCTGTGCATGGCCCCCGGCCCGCTGAATCAGCACCACCAGGAGCCTCTGGGTCGGTAGACTCTGGGCTGGGGAATCCTAGTCCCCAAGCTCCAGGGCGATGCTGAGACAAGGCTGGGTTCAGGGGCCTTGATCCTGGGCTTCAGAACCACAGCCCACCAGCAAAGGAAGGTGAGCACAGAGGGAGCAGGCGGGGCCCTGTCGTGGAATCCCCAAACTCCTGCCAGTCGCTCAGTTCTGTGGCCTGTTTTCCTCACACCTTCCCCATCTCGGTAAAGGGTATTTCCAACGACTGAGTTTTTTTAAGGCATCATCCAGGACTCCTCCCTGTCTCCTCCCTCTCATCTGACAGCGCAACCCATCACCCCCACTTTAAAACATATTCAGAATCCTTCACGTCCACGGCTACCCCCCTGGTCTGAGCTACCAGCATCTTTCCCCTGAATTATTGCACCAATTAACTATTGTCTGGTCTTCTGACTCTCATCCATGCGCTGCGCCGGCCCATTCTCCACCCAGCAGCCAGAAGGATCTTTTAAAAATATAAATCCGATCATTTTCCTTGCCCTATTTCACCCTCTCCACTTGCCTCGCCTCTGCATGGCTGGCTCCATCTCATCCTTCAGCTCCCGGTTTCAATGCTGCCTTGTTAGAGGGCCCTCCCCTGGCAGCTCCAGCTAGGAGAGTCGCCCCTCCTCAATTATCCGTTATCCCCGCCCTTTCTGGGCTTCCTTCACAGCACCGATCACAATCCGCAATTATTTGTTTGTTGTTTACGTGTTTGACAGGCTGTCTCCCCCCTCTGGATGGTGAGGGCCCTGGGGGCAGGGCCTCACCTTTCTGCTTACTGCTCTAACCCCCAGCCTCAGGGCACAGCCTGGCGCACAGCTGGTGCGCACTGTACGCTTCCCGGAAGAACGGGAGGGTGCTATTTGGTGGATTGGACTCCCCATTTCTACTCAGGCTGCTTAGGTAGTGAAAATCCACTCTTTGGTCAGAGGGCCATCTCGTTATCCAAGTGAGCAGCATCCAGGAATGAGTGGGGGTCTCTTCTGGAAGCAGTTGTGCCTGGGTGGGGCAAGAAGGGAGTCCCGAGGACACTGGCCCAGCCACTTCTTAACCCTCCAGCCTGTGCTAGGATGAAGCAGAAAGGAAGAGAAAGAACCAGAGGTGCAGGTTCCCTACATACCCATTTTACAGATGAATAAACATTCCTTCAGAGCCCCTTTCTCACACTGGGGAGCCTCCAGAGGGGCAAAGTCCCCAGGGTTGCCCTCCAGACCTCAGCCGGGCACTCACAGACTTCCCAGCAGCTGATGAAGGTCTCTGAGGGGGCTGAGAGGTCACTGAGTCTGTCCCTCCCGCCTAGAAGCACGTCTAAGCAGCCCAGTTAGAGAACAGTACTCCCACCCTCTTTCCTACAGACCCCTCCACGAAGTCTGGAGGAGGTGTGGCACGCTGGGTTGGGATGGAGATCTCAGTAGCATCTCTAAGCCTTTCTGAACCACCGAGGGATCTTGAGGCTATGGGAGTCTCAGAACCGGCTGAGCGTGATCTCTCGCGGTCCCGGTCCGTCAACGGCCCGCACCTGTCGAGAGTGCACGCGGCGGCGCTCCTCCGTGGAGCGCTGGCGCCACCTGCTGGACTCTGGTGGGAGGGCAGCCCTGGCTCTCGCCCAGGAGGGAGCTGTCCGCGGGCGGGGTTGGCTGTGCCACGGGACTGGAACCACAGATGGCGAGAGATTGGTAAACACCCAAATACCCACAGGGCTCAGACACTTCAGGCCCACCCTGAAACATGGACACAATACTACCCAGGCCCTTCTCAGGAGCCCGGAAGCATAGAAGGACTGGCTGGTGGTGGAAGATGTGGACAGATTTGGACCCGTGGACACGGGCCCCTCATGGCGTGGGGCGGAGTGGGAAGAGGCAGGCCTGCGTGAACACTCCAGGAGGGAAAGGCACAGCCATCACCCAACGGTGGGAAAAGTGCTACGCTCAAGGGACAGGTCATATCCTAAGGGAGAGGAGAGGAGGTCGACTCAACTGTCACATGTCAGTGTCACAGGAGATCCCTCTCCTGTGAATTACTTCTTCAAGATTCAGAGAGTATCCAGTCCCACAGGAACCACAGCAGGAACCCGAGGCTGGGGAGGAGCACCTGGGAGTCTCAGACCCCTGGCTTGGAGCTCTTCCCCTTGGAAGTCAGGCTTGCCGGCTTTTCACTCCCTCAGAGTGGACTTGCTGGGACCTGAGCCTCCAGTGAGGGGCAAAGTCCCCTACTCTCTTGAATCTTGGTGGGAAAGATGATCAAGAAAAAGAAAGAAAGAAAGAAAAAGCAAGCAAATAGGAAATATGATGCCAATTGATAATCTAGCAATTCTGCTGCTAGGTATACTCAAGAAAAATGGAAGCATTTGTCCATCTGTCCACAGAAAGCCTTGCAGCTTTAGTCCTTGTAGCTGAAAACTGGAAACAGCCCAGCTGCCCAAACAGCAGACTGAATAAACAATTCAAGATACGTCCGTACGATAGAACACACCTCAGCAACAAGGCTGAATGAATAACCAATACCCCCGACAACATGTATGAATCTCAGAAACACGATGCTGAGCAAAAGAAATCAAACACCAAAGAGTACATGCCAAATTAATTATTCCATGGTGTGCCATTCTAGGAAAGGAAAAGCTAAGCTGCAGTGACAGCGAGCAGACCCGCGAATGCCTGCAGCAGGGAGAGTGCTGTCCAACCGAACCTTTTGGTGGCCAGATGACGCAGGGTATGGCAGACACCGATAGTGCCACTGCCGTCAGCCCCCACACACCATGATGGCTTCCCGAGTCTCTCTGCCTAAGGGGGTCACCTGCCCACAGCACTGAGCTTGGCTGGATGCAGAGGACAAGCCAGGAGTGTTCAACCTCAGGGGTGACCCTCAATCAATGACCAGAATGTAGGGGGTAAATGCCCCATCTTCCGCCAGGGCCAGGATGACGGTGTAGAAGGGAGGTGCCGAGAGCTCAAAATTTGAGATCCTCACTCCCAGGGTTGTGCAAACGGAGAGTCAGCACCCGAGAGTGGAGGCCTTCTTAAATGTTTTTATGGCAGCTTTATTGAGATAGTTCACGTATCATCAAATTCACCCTCTTGAAGTGTACAAGTCAGTGGTTTTCAGTATATTCATAAAATTGTGCAACCGTCACTGCTAATTCCAGAACATCTCCATCACCCCCAAGGAAACCCTGTACCCCGTCCTGAACCAGCTATGACCTCGCATTCCACCCCACCCCTGCCCCCAGCCATAGATAACCACTGACCTACTTGCTGTCTCTATGGATTTGCCCGATCCAGACATTCCACAGAAATAAAATCGTACTTTTTGGTCCTTTGTGTCTGGCTTCTCTCACTTCGCATGTGTAGTCTGTATCAGCACTTCACTCGTTTTTATAGCTGAGTAATACTCCATTGTGTGGAAAAAGCACATTTTGTTTATCCACTCATTAGTTCATGGACATTTGGGTTGTTTCCACATTTTGCCAATTGGGAAAATATCGCTATGGACATTTCTGTACAATTTAGTGACGGTGTGTGTTCATTTCTCTTGGGTGTATATCTAGGAGTGGAACTGCTGGGTCATGTGGTAAGTCAACGTTTACCTTTTGGAGGAATTGCCAAGCTGTTTTCACAGCCGCCGCACCATTTTACATTCCTGCCAACGATGTATGAGGGCTTCAGTAGACACATCCTCGCCAACACCTGTTATTGCCTGTCTTTTCGATCACAGACATCCAGAGGTGCAAAGTGGCATCTCACTGTGGCTTCTCCTTGGTGGCACCCTGGGCAGCCTCCCCCTAGCTCTGGCTCCCCCTAGCTCTGGCTCTGGCTTCCTCACCCTTCTGGGAGCCTTTTTGATGTATCTCCACCTAGTTCCTCAGAGGGTTCCTTGGGGCCCACGGCAGTAACGACTACCACCACGCCCTGTGTTGGCTCTCTCTCCCGTCTCACTTCCCAGCTCCCACACATGCTTCCTGTGATCACTTTTTATACCAAGTCCTGGTCTCAGGAACCCAAGCTGAGGCACATTGCTTGAAGGGCCACAGTGTGAAATTAAGAAACTCTTCTAGGAGCAGTGAGAGGAGCTTGAAGAGTTGTAAGTGGAGGGGTGATGGAGCCTGATCTCTCTTCTAGAAGATCGCACTGGCTTCCCTGCGGGAACAAGCCGTGGGGCATTGGGAGCAGGAGGGGGAGAGCAGGGAGGCGTCATTGCCATTGCCAGGCTGGACCGAACAGGGCCACGAGGAGCAAGTGGGCTAGCATAGTGTCTGACGAGGACCCGGTGCTTGGGAGCTGCTTGTGGGATCAAATGGAACTGAGAAAGGATGGGAAAACCTCTGGACCGTGGTGGCACCTGGGACAGAATTCAACGATGTGGTGAGATTTCAAGAGATGGAGTTGTGTGTGTGGCACCCAGGAGGAGGGCAAAGTGTGAACTCACACCACGAGGCAGGATTCTAAAAGAAAAGACAGGAGATCGGTTTGCCCAGAGCCTCGGGGACCTGGGAGGAGCGGGAAGAGGCAAACTGAAAAGGCCGGGACAGGATGTTGCTGCTTCTTGGAAACTTCTTGGAAGTTGCAATCACCAGACAGACCTTAGGTGCTGGAAACTGAGGCAGGAGCAGGAGTATGCAATGGAAGTCTCAGGCCAGCGGAGGGTCAGGGTGAGGGTTAAGGCTGGAGGCGGACAGGGCTTGTCTTCTTATCCCGTCACGAGGTCTTTCGGGGAGCAAAGGTTGTGGTGGGGTCAAAATAGATGAGGTCAGATTTTCCTCTTAGGGACGACGCTTTTGCTGTCCCATCTAAGATCTCTCTAGATACTAAATATTTTCTCCTATTTTTATTTTTTTTACTAAAAATTTTAGTTTTCCATGTAAGTCCACAGCACCTTTTGGGTTCATTTTTGTGTAATATGTGAGGTTTAAGTTGATGGGCACGTTTGTGTGCGTGTTCGCCTGTGGATTTCCAACTGTTTCAGCAACTGAAAGAGTCACCCGTCCTCCATGGGATGGCTTTTGCATCTTTGTCAAACATCAGCTGGGCACATTTATGTGGGTCTAGTTTGGGTTTCTCTGTTCTCTGCACATTGATCTCTGTATCCATCCATCTGCCAGTACCAAACAAGCCTACATTTCTGTAGCTATATAGTAAATCTCATTATCAGGTAGAGTAATTCCTCCCAGTTTATTTTTGACTCATAATTGTTTTATTATTCTGGGGCTTGTGCAAAACATATATCTATATTTTGCTAATACGGTGGATATTCCATCGATCGGTTTTTGTATGTTGAACCCCACTTCCACCACGTGGTCACTGTGTATGATCATTTAAAATGCTGCTTTAAATATTTGGTTTGGTAGTATTTTGTTGAGGTGTTTTGCATCAGCGTTCGTAAGGAAGGTCGGTCTTCAGTTTTCTTTTTTTGTAGTGTCTTCATCTGGCTTTGGTATCAACATATGGAATGAGTTCGAAGTGTTCCCTCTTCTTCAATCCTGCTGGATTTTATCAGATGCTTTTCTGCATCTATTGCCATGATCATGTGGTTTTTATCTTTCATTCTGTTTATGTGGTGATCACAATGATTGATTTGTAGATATTATGCCAACCTTGCATCCCCAGAATAAATCCCACTGGATCCTAGTGTATGGCCTTTTTAATGTAATGCTGATCCAGTTTGCTAATATTTTGTTGGGGATTTTAGCATCAATATTCATCAGGGATATTGGCCTATAATTTTCTTTCCTTGCAGTGTCTTTATCTGGTTTTGGAATTAGGATGATGCTGGCCTCAGAAAATGAGCTTAGGAGTCTTTCCTCCTTTTGAATTTTTTGTCATCGTTTGAGAAAGAGAGGTGTTAGTTCTCTGAATGTTTGGAAAAATTCACCTGTGAAGCCATCCAATCCAGGACTTTTGTTTGTTGGAGTTTTTTGTTTTTAAATTACTGCTTCAGCCCTGGCTGTGGCTCAGTGGATTGAGCACTAGCCTGTGAACTCAGGGGTTGCTGGTTCGATTCCCAATGGGTCACGTACCTCGGTTGCAGGGCAGGCTCCTGGTGAGGGGGCATGCAGGAGGCAACCACACTTTTTTTTTTTAAGATTTTATTTTTATTTTGAGAGAGAGGAGAAGGGAGAGAGAGAAACAGCAATGTATGGCTGCCTCTCACATAGCCCTCATTGGGGACCTGGCCTGCAACCGAGGCATATGCCCCGACTGGGATTCAAACCTGCAACCCTTTGGTTCGCAGCCCATGCTCAATCCACTGAGCCACACCAGCCAGGGCGCAACCACACATTGATGTTTCTCTCCCTCTCTCCTCCCTCTTTTCTCGTCTGTCTAAAAATAAATCAAATCTTTAAAAAATTACTGCTTCAATTTTACTAGTTGTAGTATGTCTATTCAGCTTCTCTGATTGTTCCTGAAATAGTTTTGGAAGGTCATATGTTTAGGAATTTATCCATTTTGTCCAGATTGTCCAATTTGTTGGCATATAGTTGTTCGTAATATTTTCTTACAACCCTTTGTATTTCTCCGGGATCAGTTGCCACTTCTCTTTCATGTCTGCTTTTATTTGAGTCCCCTTTTTTTCTTGATAAGTCTGGTTATAGGTTTGTCAATCTTGTTAATCTTTTCAAAGAACCAGCTCTTGGTTTCATAGACTTTTTGTATTTATTTAGATTCTACTTCATTTATTTCTTCTCTGATCTTTATTATTTCCTCTTTCTACTCACTGTGGGTTACTTGTTCTTCTCTTTCAAGTTCCTTTAAGTGTACAGTTAAATTGTTTATTTGAATTTTTTCTTATTTTTGAGATAGGTCTGTAATGCGATGAATTCCCCCTCTTAGACTTCTTTCCGTGTCCCGCAGGTTTGGGGTTGTTGTGTGTGTATGGTTTTTTTAATCAATGGATGAGTTACAACAGGTAAGAACAAGTCCCCAGGCAGAACTTCAGGTTCCCAGTCAAGTCAGTGTCCACTGTTTTCAAAAACCTTTACTCATAAAGATAGGGTGAAATGACATTTTCACTGCCATTCTCCAGAGAACAAAGATTGGCTATTTGTGGAGTTTTTTTAAGTATATTTTATTGATAATGCTATTACAGTTTTCCCAGTTTTTCCCCTTTATCCCCCCTCCACCCTGCACCCACCAACCCTCCAGCACTCCCACTCCCTTAGTTCATGTCCATGGGTTGTACATATAAGTTCTTTGAATTCTGTTTCCTATACCATTTTTTACCTCTCCCCATTATTTTATGCCTACCAATTTTGTTTCTTCTTCCCTGTGCCCTTTCCCCCTTATTCCTCCCCTCCCCTCCATGTGATGTCCATTTCTCTGATTCTGTTCCTGTTCTAGTTGTTTGCTGTTTTTCTTTTCATTGTTTTTCATTTTTTTAGGCTCACTTATTGATAGTTGTGAGTTTGTTGTCATTTTACCATTCATAGTTTTTTATCTTCTTCCATTTCTTAGATAAGTCCCTTTAACATTTCATATAATGAGGGCTTGGTGATAATGAACTCCTTTAACTTGACCTTATCTGGGAAGCACTTTATCTGCCCTTCCATTCTAAAGGATAGCTTTGCTGGACAAAGCAATCCTGGATGTAGGTCCTTGCCTTTCATGACTTCAAATACTTCTTTCCAGTCCCTTCTTGCCTTCAAGGTTTCTTTTGAGAAATCAGCTGATAACCTTACGGGAACTCCTTTGTCTCCTATTCTATTGCTGCTTTTAAGATTCTCTCCTTATCTTTAATCTTGGGTAACTTAATGACGATGTGTCTTGGTGTGTTCCTCTTTGGGTCCAACTTCTTTGGGACTCTCTGGGCTGGGCTTCCTGGGCTTCCTGGAAGTCTATTTCCTTTGCCAGATTGGGGAAGTTTTCCTTCATTATTTGTTCAAGTAAGTTTTCAATTTATTGCTCCTGTTCTTCCCCTTCTGGCACACCTATAATTCGGATATTAGAATGTTTAAAGTTGTCCCAGAGGTTCCTCAGCCTCTCCACATTTTTTTGAATTCTTCTTTCTTCATTCTGTTCTGGTTGGATGTTTATTTCTTTCTTTTGTCCCAATTCATTGAATTGAGTCCCGGTTTCCTCCCTGTCACTGTTGGTTCCCTGAACATTTTGCTTTATTTCACTTTGGGTACCTTTCATTGGTTCTTTCATTTTTCGACCAAGCTCAATCAGTTCTGTGAGCATTTCGATTACCAGGGCTTTGAACTCTCTATCAGACAGGTTGGCTATCTCCTCATCACTTAGCTCTCTTTCTGGAGTTTTTCTCTATTCTTTCATTTGGGCCCTATTTCTTTGTCTCAGTGCACCTGTTAAGTTGTAAGAGAGCGAGGCCTTAGGTATTCACCAGGCAGCGCAACCCTCCTTGCTGCACTTGGGTGCTGCCTGCGGGGGAAGGGCCAGAGAGGGAACAAGGCAGCTCACCCGCTCGACTCTAGCCCCACTTTCCAACGAACTCTGTAAGACTGGGAGTTTCTCCCACCGCAACAACATCCGCCGTAGTCCACAGTCAGCTCTGAGTCTCAGTTTCCCGTTCAGTCAGCCCTGCCTGCATGGTCTGCAGCCTCAAGGCAGCCAGCCCGGCCTGCATGGTCCGCAGCCTGGCCCGGGGTTCTTTCAGCCAGCCCCACCCGCATGGTCAGCTGCCTCCCCTCGGGTTCTCTCCATCCACCTGTCTTACTGGTCTGGTTGACTGTTTCTTTAATTCCTTGGTTGTCAGAGTTCCATGCAGTTTGATTTTCTGGCACTTCTGGTTGTTTATTGATTTCAGATTGGTTGTTATTCTCCTTTTGGTTTTGTGAGGAAATGAAGGGTTTCTACCTAGTCCTCCATGTTGGCCACAACGCATTAAGCCTTTTCCTTAGCAAATATTTATTTGATTATTTGGGATGAGTGTTTTATAATTTAGTTGTAACTCCAGTTTGATCCTGGGAAAATGTGAGAGCAGCTTCTACCTACTCTGCCACCATCTTGGATCTTTGAAATTTCACATTGTTGAAATCTAAGGTATTTTTTGAATTCAGCAACATCCCCAGTCAAAGTTTAACTTCTAAAGTTCATTTCCAGTTTTAGAATTGTAGAAAAGTCTAGACCTCTGCCTCAGCAGTCTAAGTACAAGATATATTTCAAAGCGGGGGGGAATCAATGCTTATGCAAAACAGACTACTTAATTGATAGGAAATTTCACAAAATATTCATACCTTCTCTTTGTAACTATCATGTCCAACCTCTCAATTTATTACTTCTTTTACTTTTTAAGTGAATTTATTGGTGTGACATTGGTTAATATAATTATAGGTTTCAGTTGTACAATTCTGTAATATTTCATCTATATATTGTATTGTGTGTTCACCACCCTGAGTCAAGTCTCTTTCCATCACCGTTTATCCCCCCATACCCTCCTCTACCTCCCCCCACCCCCTTTCCCTCTGGCAATCACCTTACTGTTGTCTGTGTCTATGAGTTTTTCTTTTGTTTGCTTAATTCCTTCACCTTTTTCACCCAGCTTCATAATCCCCCTCCCCTCTGACAGTCTTTTCTCCGTCTATGAGTCTGTTTTGATTTTGTTTATTAGTCAATTTTGTTCATTAGATTCCACACGTGAGGGAAATCATACAATACTTGTCTTTCTCTGACTGGCTTATTTCACTTAGCATAATGCTCTCCAGGTCCATTCATGCCGTAGCAAAGGGTAAGATTTCCTTTTTTTTTTTTCACCACTGAGTAGTACGCCACTGTGTAAGTGCACCACAGTAAACATATCAACTCATTTACTGATGAACACTTGGGCTGCTCCCAAATCATGACTATCATAAATAATGCTGAAATGAACAGAGGGGTGTACATATTCTTTCCAATCAGTGTTTTGGATTTCTTCAGATAAATTCCCAGAAGTGGTTTTGCAGGATCATAAGGCAGTTCTACTTTTAATTTTTTGAGGTAAATCCGTACTGCTGCCCACAGTGGCTGTACCAATTTGTACCACTCCCACCAAGAGTACACAAGAATTCCCTTTTCTCCACACACTTGCTGACACTTGTTTGTTGATTTATTAATACAGCCATTCTTACAGGTGTGAGGTGATATCTCATTGTGTTTTTAATTTGCATGTCTCTGATATTTAGTGACCCTGAGCATCTTTTCATGTCTATTGGCCATCTGTATGTCCTCTTTGGAGAAGTGTCTGTTTGCGGTCCTTTGCCCATTTTTTAATTTTTAATTTTTTTTTTTGGTGTTGAGCTTTATAAGGTCTTTATACATTATGGACATTAAGCCCTTATCACATGTATCATTGGCAAATATGACTTCCCATTCAGTGGGTTGTATTTTCATTTTGTTGATGTTTTCCTTTGCTATACAAAAACATTTTAGTTTGATGTAGTCCCATTTGTTTATTTTTTCTTTTGTTTCCCTTTTCTAAGGAGATATAGCATAAAAATATTGCTATAAGAAATGTTCAAGATATTACTGCCTATGTTTTCTTCTATGATTTTTATGGTTTTGAGTCTTACATTTAAGCCTTTAATCCATTTTGAGTTTATTCTTGTGTATGATGTAAGAAGGTGGTCTTTTTTTTTTTTTTGCATATATCTGCCCAATATTCTCAACACCATTTATTGAATAGACTATCTTTACCCTAGTGTATGTTTTTGCCTCCTTTGTCAAAATTTATTGACCATAAAGGCATGGGTTTATTTGGGTGCTCTCTCTCTGTTCCATTGATCTATATGTTTTTATGCCAGTACCATGTTGTTTTGATTACTGTGGCCTCATAGTATAGTTTGATATCAGGTAGCATGATTCCTCCAATTTTGTTCTTCTTTCTCAAGATTGATGTGCCTATTCAGGGTGTTCTGTGTTTCCATATACATTTTTGGAATAGTGTTCTAGTTCTGTGAAATATGCCATTGGTATCTTGATAGGAATTGCACTGAATCTATAGATTGCTTTGAGTAGTATAGATACTTTAATGTTAATTCTCCCTATCCATGAACATGATATGTGCTTCCACTTATTTGTATCTTCTTCAATTTTTTCCATGTCTTCTAATTTTTTTAGTACAGGTCTTTTATATCCTTGGTTAAATGCATTTCTAGGTATTTTTTTTTAATGCAATTGTACATTTTTTAATGCAATTGTTTTCTTAGTTTCCCTTCCTGATAGTTCATTACTGGTGTATAAAAGTGCAACTGATTTCTGAATATTTATTTTATATCCTGCTACTTTATTCAATTCAGTTGTCAGTTCTAGTAGTTTCTTGGTGGAATTTTTAGGGTTCTCTGTATACAGTATCATGTCATCTGCAACTAATGACAGTTTTACTTCTTCCTTTCTAATTTGGAGGCCTTCTATTTCTTCTTGTCTGATTGCTGTGGGTAGAACTTCCAATACTATGTTGAACAAGAGTGGTGAGAGCGGACATCCCTGTCTTGTTCCCAGTCTTAAGGGAAGCACTTTTTGCCCATTGAGTACGATGTCATCTGTGGATTTGTCATAACACGGCCTTTATTACATCGGGGTACGTTCCTTCCATTTCCACTTTGCTGAGAGTTTTTATCTTGTTATAAATGGGTGCTGGATTTTATCAAATGCCTTTCCTGCATTGTTCATATGATTATGTGCTTTTTATCCTTCATTATGTTTATGTGGTGAATCACAGTTGTTGATTTGTGGATATTGTACCGAGCCTGCATCTCTGGAATAAATCCCACTTGATCATGGTGTATGATCTGTTTAATGTATTGCTGGATCCAGTTTGCTAATATTTTGTTGAGGATTTTAGCACCTATGTTCATCAGGGATATGGGCCTATAAGTTTCTTTCTTTGTTGTCTTCATCTGGTTTTGGAATTAGGGTAATGCTGGCCTCATAAAATGAGTTTGAAAGTCTTCCCTCCTCTTGAATTTTTTTTTAATAGTCTGGGTATAGGCGTTAGTTCTTTTAAGAATGAGTTTTAGTGAGCCAGGTGAGGTATTCTGGCAGTGGAAACAGAAGGTGCAAAGGCCCTGGGGCAGAAAGGGAGCCTCCTAGGTTCCTGCACTTGCCAAGCTTGTTTCTTCTATAGCCTCTCAATTCTGTCAGCCCCAAGATCCTGAAGATACATTTTCTTTTACACTTAAATCAGATGAAATTCCACTGCTTCCACCAATGGGATATACTCTTTACATTTCAGGCAGGGATTTTTGGCCACAGTCTGCACTCTTTTCTCAGGGTCACGTTAACCTGAATCTCTCAAATAAATCCCTACCTCAGCGGACTCATTGGCTAGAAAGAAGTTTCTGTGCTAATGTATTTGTGGACCCATCTGGTTTCTCTAAGGAAAAGCAAAGAGTTTCCTTTTGCACAACTAAGTATTGAAAAGCAATCTGGGTTCCTTTTTTCCTTTTGTTGGTTCTTCAGAATAAGTCATTGGCACTATTCTATACGCTGCCGGGGCAGCAGAGCCCCGCGTGCTCTCTCAGCAACACTTCTGGCGCTCACGCATTACCTCCTCCTATCCCTGCGACAGCAGTCTTCTCCCAGCATAATCTAAGCCAAACAGAACAACAACAAAAAAGGGACTCTCTGCCCTCCAAGGCAGATCTGAACTCAAGATAATCTCCCCAAGTTTGCTCTTCCCTCATTCTAATCCAGTTCAGTAAATGCACCCAGTTTTCAAGCCAATATCCCGAGTCACCCTTGATTTCTTTCCTTCGCCTGTCACATTTAAGCAGTCAGCAAGTCCTGACAGCCCCGCCTCCCAAACACGCCACACACTAGCCCGCCTCCCTCTATCATCACTGCCTCCACCCGCAACCAAGCCACTGCCACCCAGACACTTGCCTTGGCCTCCTATCTCCCCACTTCCTTGTCTTGCTCTTCAATCCATTTACTTCAGCTAGAACAATCTTTTAAAAATTCAAATCTTCTGCTTAAAGCCTTCCAACAGCTCTCCATTGTCCAAACTCCTCAACTTGGCCTATATGACCCCGTGTGATATGTTCATGACTTAGGCCACTCCCCTCTCACCCTCAGATCCAATCACACTGACCTGCCTGTGGTCTCTGGAACAGCCCTGGTCTCTCACCTCTGAGCTGTCTCAAATTCTATTCTTTGCCTATAATGCTGTCACCCATTCCCATGATCCAGAAAATTCCTTCTTCCTTCTCAGGGTTCAGGTTAAATGTCACCACCTTCAGGAAGCCTTCCTTGACTACCCCCAGATTAACTTAGGTCCCCTTGTTTATAGTTCTTCTTTGTCATACAGTGAGTGACATGCTTACGATCTTGTGTTTTGTGCCTGGAAATCACTCTCTTTCTTGCTCACCATCGTATTCCTGGAGCCTAACATGATGGCTGGCTTCTATTTGGCACTCAGTAAGTGTTAGCTACAGAAATGATGAATGAGGGACAGTTGGGATTCTGAAATCGAGCTTCATCGCTAGTCCTTGGCAGGATCCCATAATCTTCTCTAGGGACTTGGCCCTTGGAAGGAAAAGCTCCCTAGGTCCTAATTTTCTAAGAGATACTGCAGAGCTATTTTATAGCTTATCCAAGCATGGAGTCTAATCCTTATTTATTCTAAAGTAGCTATTGATTATAGTTGTTATGTGTGAGGCTGGAATTTAATTTTTGTTTTCCCCCAGTATTCATCCAGAAACCTGAAGTAGAGGGGTTAAAAATGCAGATTTCTGGGGATTCAAATCCAGCTCTCTCACCTAGGCAACCAAATTGTCTTCCTAAATCTTCAATAGAATCTATTCTTTATAGAGTGAAATGGAAAGTTAACTAACAGCGTCCATGTAATGCTCAGTGCCTGGCACATAGGAAGACCTTAATATACTATTATTCTCCATGTCATCAATAGATTGATGACAGTTTAGTAAGAATGTTAGGCATTTCTTCATATTCCCACTAGGTGTCGGCACAGACTTGGTTAAAACAGCGGCACTAGCTTCCACGTGTACAAACCCTAAGAATCCTGGAACAAAAGGGCCCAGGAGCTGGAGAAATTGAAGACACAGTAGGCAGAGACTTTACAAAGTCAAAAAAGATTTGAACCTACTTGTCCTGCCTCCTTAAGGATAGCAAACTTAAAAGCCATGGTCAAGAGGCCCTGGGTTAGGCTATTTCACCCATTGGTAGTAATAGGTAACTGTGAGTGCTAACTATGTGACAGGTGCTATTGGAAGCACTATAAAATATGAACTCGTTGAATTCCCAGAAACGACCATATGGGGTAGATTCTAATGTCTTCCTTGTTTTACAAGTTGGAAAAGCGAGGCACAGGGGAGTTAAGTAACTTGTTCAACAACACACAGCGGGGACAGAAAAGTCCTGAGGGGGACTTAGAAGGGATGGACAAGACTAGAAGCATGTGGAACAGGAGAGAGCAGGACCGTGGCTAAGCTCAGTTGGCAGGCTGGAGAGGCCTTGGCAGGAAGTTGAGATCTGTTGCACAAAATTTTAGGCAGAAAGACCTTCCAGGTCCCTGAAGTCAGAGCCCAGCTTTGATGTCATTTCTACTACCTAAAACTGAGCTTGCAGGGTGAAGCAGTCTTGTGTGTCCAGAGGAGGGGAACCACCTGGGCAAGAGTCAGCCCCGTGTTGAAAGTGCCTGGCTCATCTTTTCCAGTTTTGGGGGGGCCCTGAAGAGAAGCGGGTTGGCCACTGAGGCCTTGTCAGTACCCAAACCTGGCATTAAGGTTACAAGAAGGCAGAGTCCCTCCAAAATAAACCTTCCGATTCTTGCTCAACAGCACACGTCACCGGGCATAGGTTGGCAGAATCCCTTTCTCCCTTTTCTTATATTTTATTTTTCTTTGGGGTATAACACATATAAAGTCCCCTCAGCTTATGGTAGAGCTTGATGAATTTTTGCCCACTAATCACCAACCAGACTAAGATACAGACCTTTTCCAGCACCCCAGAAAAGTTCCTCTTGCTCCTTTCCCATTTCTACTCTGCCTCCGACCCAGATAACTACTATTCTGATTTTGATCATCATAAATTAGTTTTACATGCCCTTGAGCTTTATATGAATGAAATCATACAATAAGTATTATTTTTGTGTTTGGATTCTTTTAGTCCACATACTGTATGTGTGATTAATCTGCAGTATCATGTACGTCAGTATTTTGTACTGTTAGATGTAAAGTATAGTATTCCATTGAATAAATATGCCATAGTCTGTTTATTAATTCCCCTGTTGGTGAACACTGAGCTATTTCCAGTTCGAGCTATGAATACATCTGCGATGAAAATTCTTGCACAAGTCATTTTGCAGACATAGGCACTCATTCCTCTTGGAATGAATTCCTAGGAGTGGAAATTCTAGGTTATAGCATAGGTGTATGTTTAGATTTAGTACAAACTGCCAGTTTTCTAAAGTGGTTGTACCAGTTTTCTCTCACTAGCAGTGTGCAAGAATTTCTGTTGTTCCACCTCCATTCCAACACTTAGCCCCTTCTCTTTTTCTAAAAAGAGCTTTTGATCTAAGACTACTCTTTTCCTCCAGAGTTGAATATTGGGTGTGCCTGGCATGAGTGCACTGATCCCTCAGCCCATAAGCATCAAGATAATGAGAGGCCACACGCAGTTTGTTTGAGTCTCTGCTAGAGAAGAAACGGGCATCTTCTTGACATGGATGTAACCCTAGGAACTGTGATGGCCATCTTTATGACCATGAATATGAAAACAACATGAAGACAGTAGAACAGAGGCGGAATGAACTTGAGAGATTACATGGCCTTGATGACTTTGCCAAGCCACTCAATTAACCCGCCATTGAGTGGTAGGCTACTTATTTTTTTAAGCCAATTCAGCTAGGACTTTTTTTTTCTTTTAGGAACTTGCAATATAAAGGAACTTGACATTGTCAAGTCCATAAACCTTCCTTGTAACCAAACCCAATGGTGCCATTTCTATCCCCAACATAGTCAGCCCCACTGAGCACTCCTTCTTGAAACCTTCCGCCTGGGATCCCATGCTCCCCTGGTCTTCCTCCTCCCCTACTGGTCACTGTTCTCAGCCTCCTTTCTTGACTCCTCCTCCTCTGCCTACCATCTGATCTACCTTCCCTCCCTTTGGATCTCACCCAGCACCACAATACATCACCTGGGAGCGGATGTTACCCACATATGTATTTCCAGTGCAGGTCTCTCTTCTGAGCCAGCCCCAGTCTCATACAAAACTGCCCACTGACCTCTCCACCTAGATGCCACACAGGCATTTCAAACTTACCTTCTCAAAGCCAAACTCTTGACGTTCCCCCTCAATCTGATCCTTCTTCAGGCTTCACCACTTCAGTCAAGGGCTCTCTCACTCCTTCATATTCAAGACAAAAACCCAGGCGTTACTGCCAATACCTCAGCACCCAACCACATCCAATCTGACATCTCTACCTTCCCAAGCCACCGCCCGGTCTGAGTCACTATTACTTTACACCTGGATAGCTGCACAACAACCTTCTAACTGGTCCCCACATGCCCATTTCCAGGTGCCTTTAGAAACCCAAATTTGGTATCATTCCCCTGAAGAAAATGGCCTCTCATGACTCTCAAGATAAAACTCAAATTCATTAGGGAGCTCTACCTGCACTGGTCCTTGCTCACCTCTCTCAACCTGCTTCCTCCTACCTTCACCTCTAGGACAAGTGGTTCTTTCTGCCCACATTTCCCTTCTCACTCTGGCCCTGTACAACTCTTCATTGTCCTTGGTCTCTCAGCCTAAATGCCAGCTTCCCAACACCTCCCATTAGGACTCCATTAATTTTTTATAACTATACTTTCCCCCACAGCACTTCCCATAATGCATTATTACATATTGGTTCAGTTAAAATTATTAACATATAGTATTTGATGATTGTCCTTCTCCCTTCCCTCAAGTCTTCCCCACTAGATTGGCAGGGCTTTGAGGTTCGAACAGCGCCTATCCTACCTTCCATTCTACCTCTTTGCCTTTAGCACTGCACTCACACATAGTAGTGCTTAAGAAATGTACTTAATTACCTAATAATTGAATACACTGACTCATTCAACCCCCGTAACAGCCCTGTGAGGTAGGTGTTTCATCAGACAAGGGGAAGCTGAGAGTCTGGGTAGGCAAGTGGCTTGCCCAAGGTACAGGGCAAGGGGAGGAGTCAGGTCTTGACGTCAAGTCCGGTGCTAAGTCCTGAGCCCGGATTTTTCCGCTCCTGAGCCTCGACCCATGGGTGAAAGGGCCAGGAAGGGAGCGGACTTTGAGCGTCGGGTCATCCACGTGGATCAGAGGCGGTAGGGGCACACGTACGTAGACCGAGTTACGCCTCCTCTGGTCTCAACGAGTAAAAATCACAATATGCTGCATATGCATAAGGGGACCATGGGCCCGTGATTCTGGACTGCCCAGGATGCGCCTGACTAAAAATTCTTCTGGCTTGAAGACTTTAGAGCCCCCAGAGTTCTACACACGTACGAAGAAACTCCTCAAAAGGTCATTTGGGGTGGGTATTTGGGGGATATCGGGCGAGGGCGTCCTCAATTTGGATCTTATGATCAGGCGTCTTCTATAGACAGCCAAGTCCCAGAAAGGGTCCTCGGCCGGCTGGACTAGAAGACGAAGGGGGCGTCTCCTCTGCTTCCTGAGACGTCCGTGGCGAGCTGAGGTGGAGGCAGGCTGCGACAGCGCAGGCGACAGTGGCAGTGGCGCCTGATGGCAGGGCTCTCAGGTACCGTGGTGTCGGCCTCCTGGGAGCGGGATGAGAGGCCCCCAATGCATCCGCGCCGCCATGTTGCCCCTTCGGGGTCACCTTAGGCGTCTCCCGTCCCTCTCTGGGGTTTTGTTTTCGCGCACCCTCTAGCCACCTTGTCCGGTGTCACGTGATTGCTCTGTCTGGCCCCAGCCCGGGCCTTGAGGAGTCCTTTCCCTGCCCGAGGACGGGTTACGGGACTCCTGGGTTCTCGTTGTGGCCTCCAAGGTCAGCGCTCGCCTGTCTGCTCCCGGGATGGGGCAGGCAGAACGCAGGGAGCGCGGGGCTGAGGGCGCGGCTACCCCTCTTCAACCCCGGGGTCCGTGGCAGGGGACCCGACTTCTGAGAGACCTGTTACTCTGTCCCCGCCACTTCAGCTGTATTTTTATATCAGAAGGGATGTGGGGTAGAGGAGAAAGGGGTCTCCTGCCCCGGGCCCCTCTTTCAGTGTCTGGGGTGATAGGTTGACTCAACTTTGAGTCTCGGAGCCTTTTTTCACTCCCTCTAGCTTTATGTCGTCTGGACACCCGTTCCTTTTCCTGCATTATATATGGGGAGTGGCCCTCAAGGGCAGCTGAAGGAACGGAATGCCTGGCACACTTATAGCCTGGAAAGAAGAATGGGGGATGGGGGACAGTTGCTTTTTCCTTACCCCTTCCATACCTTTAATTTCCTTTCAGGCCTCCGTGCCTCTTTTCAGTGCTAACTGTTGGGACAGATTGGGGTCTGTCCTAGGAAAGAAGTGGTCTTTCTTATTTATAGGTTTGGATCGTGTTTTATCCCTTTCAGGGAACTGGTGTGTTGGGGACAGCTTCTGTTTGCCCTGCCTGACATGGTCCAATCATCCCCTCAGCCTTCTGGACAGCAACACCAAAGCCAGGACCAAACAAAGTTCCAGCTTAAGTGCTAATGCCAAGTGTTAGATCTTGTTTATTTGTTTTAAATAAGAGACTAATTAATGTCAAGAAAGTGTGTTAAAAGATTCAGAGCCCTTGCTGATTTCCAGTGACCATATCAATTCTGTATCTGAAATTGGTCTTGTTATAATTCCTGTCAAAAATAATTTAACCTTTTGTGTATAATATGTTGTTTCAAGGAGGAGTCTGGAAGTCTGGGTTTGGCCACCTTTTTGTTGTTGTTCTCTTATATTTGAAACATATGCATTCCATTTAAACCTGTCACTGTGTGATATACCAAGGACCATGTGTTGCCTGCCTCTCTGACTTCCTGTCTGGGAATGCTCAGGAATCTGGATCCTGCTGGGGTAGGGCCGTATGGGAAGGACAAGGGGAAGAGGGGAGGATGAACAGGATCTTTCCCAGAGAAGACGGTGTCATGTCTCTGGGGCATATAGATGAAGAGAGGTCACCAGGGGGAAAAAAAGAGACTTATCAGATTAATGTTGCCTGTGTGTGCATGTACGCACTTGTGCATTTTAAGTCCCTTGGGGGTAAAACTAACTGCAAATTCAGACTCTCACTTTAGGGTGCTGGCTCCTGAGCAGGTACACGTTTGAAAATAGATGTCTAACAAACGGCTCACAGCAAACCTCGCTCATCCAACACACGCATAATAAACTGTTGCTGTTCCACAGCGGAAGCCCAAGAAACTTGTCCTCCCTGCCCCTTCCTTCAGTCACAATCCAAATACTCCACAGGTAGAGGTAAAAGTGTCATGTAACGCCCCTGAGAATCAGGGTACCCGAACTCCCCTGTGGCTTAACTTAAATTGGTTAGGCTAAGAAACTAACATCCTTCTTGGGGCAGTGTCACCTATTGCTGAGCTCCACACGGCCGTCCCAGTTCTCTCCCAACGCATCTCTATCCTTGCGCTTGTGGGGGTAACGGAGATAGTTTAGGGAAAGGGGAGGCCTGTGGATGTTTAGCCTTGTGGATTAAGGGGTTTGCAATAAAACTCTATAGTCATTTTCAATTCCTCCCATTGCTCTCTATCAGAATACAATGTTTTAATGGTGTCACTGCTGAGGGAAAAATTATAAACAAGATATGTTTGGATCAGACCCGTAGACCTAGCACTGGAATAGAAAGTGAACACATTCCTCCCGTCTTCTCTTTTGGGTTGTGTTTGCTGCCAAAGCATGAGGGTTTGGGAATAGGGGACCAAAACAGGATGTGGACATGGTACATTCAAGCCCACCACGTGGGTGTAGGTCACCACAGCAGCCCTTGTCTGGAAGTCTGTCATCTCACCGTGCTCTGAGCCCTGCTGATGTATGAATGGAGGAAGCCCCACAGATGGGCTTTACCAAGATCATCTGGAAAGCCCTGGGGCTCCCAGCAGCCCCCTGCCTTTTAAAGATGGCACAGGAGACTTAGGAGAGGCCTGCTGTGTCCAGAGCAGCCAGACCCTTGCTGCTGCAGCCCGTCTCCCTGAACCCAGCTACCCTAAAACTGGGCTGAGGTTAGAGCATCTGGGGCGGTGGGCACACCCCTCGAAGGCTCTGAGGGGAGGGGCAGCCTTCATTGAGAACACATGTTGAAATATGTTCATGATTCTGGGGGTTTAATGTGGAAAACCACAGAAACTCCAGTCTTCAGACTTTCCAAGAGATGGGCTTCAGAAGGGAGGTGTGGGCATTGCCTGCTGATGAGGCAAGAGGAGACCTGTTTTACCTTCAGGCTAGGGTAAGAGCTGGAGCCATCCAGCCTAAGGAAGATGGCGTCTCAGATTGCACATCCCCATTCCAGTCCTATGAGTCCTGATTGCCATTTTGATAACAGAATGTTTCTAGTGTGTTAGAGTTCACTGGGATCTTAGCAGCCCTTTTACAGATGGGAACTAAAGATGAGGGTAAAGAAGTGACCTGGCCAGGTTCCCTGAGCTGATTAATGGTAGAGCCAATATCAAAACTGAGGTCTGCATCCTCCGCCCCCGTAATTCTGTGATGCTGGGCTGCAGTGAGGGGTGCAGGTAGTTGGGTTGAGAAATACAAGGTGCCTGCTTAGAGGAGGGAAACATTCAGCTCAAGAGAGTGAAGTGCTTTCTGTTCCAGAGTGTTTGTGACAACTGTGACTAAGGGATTTAAGGAAGTGGCAGAAAGAGAGATTTATGGCCCTTCAACTCCCTCCCTTGGTGTTGACCCAGGAACAGGTGTGTGGTGACAGGGACATGTAAAGCCACAGACAAAGCGGAACAGACAGCAGGGCTGATTGTTGAGGCAGTCAGCTGACCTCATGTGGAAGGAGTCTTGATTCACTGAGGAATGAGAGAGGGGAGAGCAGTCAAGCTCAGCAGCCAAGCCACTCACCCACCCTGACCTGATGGCAGGGGAGAGCCGAGGACCTGGGACCTGTAAGCACCCCTAAGAATATGGAGGCTAATGCTAGAAGCATAGAACCCAGTACTGGGGGGAGTGGGCTGGAGAGAGGCTGCTGGGGGTAGGGGAAGAGACCCTGGAGAATAGCAAGACTGGGCAGGATGCCTTAGTGGTCCTGGTAGAGGTTGTAGGCCCTGGAGGAGTGAGCTGGGTAGGGGAGGCACCATAGCACACTGCTTATCATGTACTCATTGCCCAAGCCATTGCCCACCTGCCCAATTCTCATTTCCTTGGGGCTCCTGGATGGAGATAGGGCTTTGTGTTCTGAAGTTCTGATCACCCCCACACTGGTCACTAGTGCCCCATTTTGAGGGCCACTCCCACCATTCACCTCCTCCCATCTTTCCCAGTGATTACCTGCCGAGGCCCCTTATCCCAGGACAGGTGAAGGCACGCACTCCTGTGGGAGGGGGTAGTGATCCCTTATTCCGAGACTAGTGAGGACTTCTCTCTTAGGGGAGGGAGATATGATCCTTCATTTCAGGACAGTGTTGAGATGGAACTGGCTGTGTGAGGGTCCCAATTTATTCCTGTTTTGTTGCCTCCCCCTCCTGCCCTCCCTCTCTCAAGAATCCTGCCCACTCCACAATGGGCACCTAAGCCCAGTCTTAGAAGTATGTATCACAGCCACAAAAGAAGTCACAAGACAGAACTTTTTGGTGTGCCTGCACCGCCCACAGGGTCCTAGGACACTGTGCAAGACGGGGGAGGTACTTTTTTTATTTTTTGTAGAGGTGGTCCCTGTCCTCCAGGAGCTTACAATCTAGCTGGGGAAACACAACTAATGCACACTTACACAATCATTACAATTAGCGATTACCACAATATTGACCACAATTGCGTGAGACCAGGGAAAAGATCAGTGAGAGGCTGGGGGCTCGAAGAAGGTGTTTTAGTAAAGTTGGGATTCTTTTACTGTTTGGATAGGTTCGAATTGAGTGACACAATTTTTTTCGGGTGGGGTGGGCTTGGGAGGCAGTGAGGGGGAATTGAGGGAGCAAAGGCAGCCCGGCTGGAATGCACATGCCGTAGGCAAGGGACAGTGAGAGGGCCCCACTCTGTTTCTTAACCATCTTCCTCCCTCACCCATGCCCTCCAGTCCCGCCACACAGGCATGCAGTTGGCTCCTTGTCTGCTGCTCAGATTCAGGGCTTTGGCTGGTGGTGTTGGAATGTCCATTCTGCTGGTTGGTGTGGTTGTCTGGATCTCCGTGGTGGACCTGCTTGCGTGGCCGTGGCTGTGGGGCTGGATGTTGCTGTCCCAGCTTGGTCCAGATCAGAATGCCTATGCCCAAATCTCAGAGGTCTGCTCCCTCCACTCGCCCCCCTCCCTCTACCCCGCCCCCCAGTGGGACAGGCGCAAAGGGGGTTGGGAAGGGATATGGTATTGTCGTCATAGCGGTGCTGCCTCTCCGGAGGCTTGCCAGCCCCTCACTGACCTTGGCAAGTGCTCCTCTGGAGAGAGAGCACAGGGGACCCCCCCTTCCTGGGCAGCACTGGTTCCCATGCTGGGTGAGATGCACAGGAGCACCCGCTGACAAGGCTGCCCAGGGCTGGGGGCTGGGGCCTCAGTTGGGGGCCCGCCGGCGCTCTCCCAGCACCTGCCGCCCGGTCCTGGACACGGAGTACGCCAGTTTCTGCAGGGAGTACCTGAACACCTGTAGTGAGAGACCCAGGACCTGCCCTTAGAGGCTGGCACCCGCAACCTTTCTGCGGAGCTGCTGTGCCCGCCCCCGCCCCACCCCCTGCCCCGCCCACCTGCCCTACTCAGAAGAAAGGCGGGCAGGGGCGCAGCCTGCCCACAAGTCAGGGCAGCTGGAGCTTTTCCAGCTGTGCTGAAGGCTGCCTCGCGGCAAGCTGATTGGACCTACAACTTATGTATACCTCACTTCTTGCAATGGGCTGGGTCCCTGGATGATTTCGAAAAGGGAATCCTACCCAGTAAATGCAGCATTCCAGGAACACCTTGAAGGAAATATGCGATTCCTTTGGCAAAGAATTCCTTAGCAGGGAATTCTTCCTGCAAAGGGTGCTTGTAGAGTAAATGATTTTATGGACAAAGTGCTTTCTTCTGAATTTTTTTTTTTATAACAAAGCGCTTTGCCTCAGTTTGATTTTTTTTTAAATAAAACGAATTTGGATTTTTAGGAAGCGCTTTTTTCTCTTCCATTTTTCTGCAAAGAGCCTTTTCTGTTTTCCTCAAAGCGCTTTTATCTGATTCACTTTCTTGTTAGCGCCTTTGTCTCATTTTTTCTGCAATGCGCTTTTTATCTAATGCAATTTTTCTAAGTGTTTTCGTCTATTTTTCCTGCAATGCGCATTTTCTCGAATTCATTTTTTCCCCTGAATTACTTTCTAATTTGTTATGAGTTGGTTTTTGTTAAGAGCTTTGCATTTGTTTTTGAGAAGTACCTTTTTCTAACTTATTTTTTGTCCCAGCCCCGCAATCACTTTATTTTTTTTTAATGCAATTTCCCTGCAATGCGCAATTCTTTAAGGCAGAAAATTTTTGCTATGCAAGTTGTAAAGTCTCTTCTCGCAAAACAGACGTGCCCCGCCTCCCTCCTGGGGTCGAGTCTGGGTATAGCGGGTTTTTCTTACCACATTGGTCGCTAAGAGCCTCGGCGTTCCTTGGTGGCTGGCGCCCGCCGCCCGCCGCACCCCAACTCTTTGTTCCCGGTCGGGCGCGGGCGCACTGAGAAGGGTCTGCGCTAGGAGGAGGGCGCAGGGAACGGGTGGGGGCGCGTGGTTGCCGGGGGCGCGCGGTGCCGGCCGCGGCACTCAGGCAGGCAGGGATCGCGGCAATCAGGATAGGACGCGTCGGGGAGGCGGCAATTACAACGTGGGCTTGCCGGTTTGGGGGCGCGCATCAGGACCCATCTCCCACCCGGAACCCGGGCCCACTTACCTGCAGCAGCACACGGAAGATGTACCATCCGATGATGAGCAGTTCAGCCGATGCTGCTGCCACTGCCGCCATGGTTCCAAGAGTGGATCGTCGAGAGCGAGTGTGCCGAAAGCTGCGATTCGCCGAGGGCCGCTGGTCTCTCGGAGTCCGCTGTTGGGCGCACTGCTGCAGCCGCGGTGGCCGCGCCTTAAGTATCCGCCCGCCAAGCAAGTGCGCATGTGCGTTTGGGGGTGGGGGTTGTCTAATGGGGGGTAAGCCGGAGGCACTCCTCATTCGCTACGAGAGGAAAAAATAATCCATCTGCTCTTTCCACACCGACCCCCGCCTCCCGAGTTTCATCTTAGCCCCTTTCCAGAAGATTCCGCCGTCCCCGCTTTTGAATTTTAGTGTAAAATGGAGGGAACTGCAACTCTAGTAGCACATAGTGCAACGGTAGGGGGGGTGTTCCTCTTGGTGCGGACCTCCTCTCTTCCAGCCCAGTGTCCCGTGCCGTACCAGAACCCACCTTGGGCACAGATGGAAACCTAATTTAGAAAGGGATCAGCTACACTGCAGAGTAAAAAGGATGCCCCTTCCCGGAGTCTTGGCTTCACAGGCCCCTGTTCAGCACTCTTTTTCTAGTATTAGATGTGTTGTAAGCCAGCGTCCTCTGTTTCACAAGAGTCTCTGAGCGTTTAATCTTTCTGTGATCCTTGAGTCTCGCTTCTTACAGTCACCAGACCTAGGCGGTGGCGATTGTAGAGTCCTATCGGTGCACTAAGCTCTAGGCGGGAAAGTGGTAGTTACCAGGTATCTTTCCTGTGGGAAGGTTACAGGAGGGATCGGCGCCTTTGTATGCGGGGAAGGGATAGGATGAGCTCTCCCGTGAGGTGATCGAATGCACCCTGGGATAGTTTGCTTTTGGACAGGTCATTTCAACCTCTGTCTTCTGCTCTCCTCCCCCTAGACCCCGATAGCTCTTCCTCAGCCAGCAAAGTTCTTTCTACCCGTTGCACTGGGCGGCTGGAGCGAGGTTTTGCTACCGCCACCAGAGGGTCGTGGCTGCTGCAGCTCCGTTTCCAGGCGCAGCAGTTAGACCTTACTGACCGCGGTCTGCAAGCGCGGTCACGGCGCACCAGTGGCCCGCCTCTGGAAAGCACCTCTCTCCAGCACGCTGCCTGGCACAGGGGCCAGCTGTCATTTGTCCCTGTGTGGACAGAAAATAATTTTGATTAAAAGCTCACAGAGGCCAGGTTCTATACCGTGCCAGCAGCAGATGGGGAGTGTAAGTCATCCAAGCGAGGTCAGTTTGGATGAAGTAGCATGGTGATTTTTTTTTTTTATATTGACTTTCGAAGAAGTTGGCTGGTTTCGGCAAAATGATGCCAGACTGTTTGAAAAAGGCAAGCTCGTCCCAGGCTGCCATTTTAAAACAAAATATTTGATGATGCCGCCGCCGCTGCAGCTTCCTGAGGCTTGCAAGGATCCATTGCTTGCGATCTCCTCCGCTGGTAGTGCGTGCGCCGCTAACTGCCTTAACTCTACTCAGCACCTGCTGTGAGAGAACCCTGTGCTAATCCGGTGGGGCACGACCGCCGGTGGCAACCACAGGGCGGTATTGCGAGGTCTGGACCCCTTGAGGACGGGCCGCAGCCCCAGGAGGCGATACATGATCTCTGCTGGGCAGGGCCCAGGCAAAGCCAGTCCACTGTTTGGGACCTGCGGGAAGAGCCCCCAAGAAGCCTAGGGGAGACACACCCCAGGAGACTTCCAGAAATGGTGACTTGGCAATGAATAGACTTCCATGGGTGGGCAGGGAGGCAAGGGCATTCACATTTATTGTTGTTAACCATGATCCATTTTCCCAAATAAGTATACATTCTGTTCCTGTTTTTTTTTTTTTTTTGTCTGTCTGTCTGTCTGTCTGTTTTTTGTCTGTCTGTTATGTTGACTTTTCTCTTCAGGATCCCTGCTGCCTTGGTGATCCCAGGCTGACAGCCAGAGAGCACAGCGGCCCAGCTCCTGGAGAGTGAGGGTTGAAGAAAGCGGAGGGCAGCCGCCCACACCCGCTGGCTCCCATTAGGTCGGTTCCTGCAGCGGTGCCCAGCGGCCTTGGCGAAGGCCCTGCCTGACAGAGATCATGTATTGCCTCCAGTGGCTGCTGCCCGTCCTCCTCATCCCCAAGCCCCTCAACCCCGCCCTGTGGTTCAGCCACTCCATGTTCATGGGCTTCTACCTGCTCAGCTTCCTCCTGGAGCGGAAACCTTGCACAATTTGTGCCTTGGTTTTCCTGGCGGCCCTCTTCCTCATCTGCTATAGCTGCTGGGGAAATTGTTTCCTGTACCACTGCTCCGATTCCCCGCTTCCGGAATCGGCACACGACCCCAGCGTTGTGGGTACCTAACAGCCTGCCTGTTTAGCTTTCCAAGGAAGCAGAAGACGGGAGGGGAGGCATTGACATAGGTCATAAAGCATTGGAGTTTCAAATCCCGCAGCCCGCGGGTGCCACATTCCTGACGGCGCCTTTTTGGCCTGTGATGTTTTATCCTTATAATGTGAATAATAGCACTGACCGGTGCTTTTATTGTAGAATCCTATAGTCGTGGGTGGTCTTGTGGTTGTTTGTGTTCTGTCCCCATCTTGGTCCCAGCTGGCAGGATGGCCACCCCCCTCGCCTCATTCCTGCGAGGAGTCTGCACCCATCCTGATGAACCACCCCAGCATGACCTGGGCTGATAAAATGCCAAGTCTCACTGTCACCTCTGTGACCCCTCTTTGTCAGGGTCTCCTCCTTTTTCATCCCGTTCCCAACTCCTCAGTCCCTCCCTTTAGTTATCTTCTACCCCTTTCCTTTTTGGGGGGAGCATCTGTCCAAGACAGGGCTCATTTTTGCACTTATCTCGAATTTGAAGAGATTGCTGATGCCCGAGAGCCTCGCTTTTTCATCCTTCTTTCCCTGGTCAGCAGGCTAGACAGAGAAACATGTCTTGACTGTTTGTTGTTCACAAAATCTCCAGTATTTTTTCAACTTCATTTTTAAGAAAGAAGTAACAAGCACATGTTACTCTTTCACCGGGGTGTCTGGGCCCATGCCCAGCCTTACTTCCTTTGCCCTTCCTCCTGCCTTCCTCAGCTGTCCCCAGGAGGGGCGGGGGTGCCTCATTCTGTCTCCTGTGCATGCTTCGCAGGATTGAGGTGTAGCGTGTTCGTGTAGATCTAGATCTAGCAGTCCCCAGCCGAGTGAATGGGAGAGTACTGTGTGTTTCTTAACAGCCATGGTCCCCTTGATAGGTGTTTGGGTATTTTTTTGGTGTGCTGTACGTGTGTGTGTACGTGTACAAATACATGTGTATATTCCTTTTCAAGAAGCTTTATTGAACGTGTTCTGATTTTGAGACTTAGCAGTAGCTAGCTATAGTGGGTGCCGCTACAGCTTTTATTTAGCATGGGTATCGCAGTGACCAGCACACTGGACTCCGAGGCGGTTCAGACGCGACAGAGGAGCAGTGGCCGTCGTCCTCGTGCCTGGAGCTCCTTCAGTCCTGCACACACAGACTGTACATTTTGAAGAATACACGGGAAGACTTTGTGACTGTCACTTGCTTTCTTTCTGTTTCTGCACTTCTGTAACAAGTGTTGGCACCAAGACTTTCTCCTGGCCCTTGCCCACTGGGGATCAGCATGGTTGTCCCTCCAGTCTACACCATCTTTCTCTTGCCTGAGCAGGGAGGGAGGTGGGCCAGGCAGAGGACAGAACTGGATGCAGTCCATCTAGGGAATGGGACCGCGAGGCCACGCTTGTGGAACATTTGGACTGCGTTCTGGAGCTTTTACTTCTGGTGTGTTCGTTGCACAGCTGTTTGAAATGTTTAATAAAGCTTTATAAACTTTACTTTGTGGTTTTATGTGGCTGCAGTCCATTTGGGTCGTGGTGTTGGATTTCTAAGTTGGTGGGGGTAGGGGTAGCATGGAGGGGCTGAGTCCTTGGCGCCTGAGTACCTTAGCCCGAAAATTTGATCTGCTCTCTGGAGAGCAGATGGTGGGGTTGGGGGAGGAGGAGCAGGGGGCAGGCCAGGCGGTGAACAGGAGGGAGTCTGAAAGTTTTCAGAGATGAGACACTTGAGTTTCTCAGCTCCCATGGCTTCTCGCCTGAAACTGTTTCCCTCCATAGGAGATTTGAGTAACCGATCCCCTGACAAACAACTTGACAGCTGGAACCCTAATCATCAAGGATTTTTATGGTGCTGCTTTTGAAGTAAAAATAAAGTGAAACCCCTTATGGCATCTGAAGTGGAAAAAATAAATGGGGCTGGCCGTTCAACCAGGGGGCTTAGGCTTAAGGCAGTGGGATGGAAGCGCGACGGCGTTGCGGTTAGGTGTCGTCGACGTGCATGTGCTCCCAAGGCTGTGACCTTTGAGACAAAGCAGGGCCGCTTGCCAGGGCCCTGTGCTGGGTGTCCACCTCTCGGTCTCTTCTAGAAAACCTAACAGGAGCGCTACCTGTCCAATACACCGAGTTGTTGTGAGGGTTTGTTGAGATAGCAGTTGTGAAAGATCTTTGGTAATTTCATAGTTCACCTGTTTCACCTAGGTTTTTAGTTTCTTGCTGTAGGTCTGTGTAGTTTTCTCCTGTCCTTTTAAATCTCCCTATTGTCAGTTTTCATTTTTTTCATTCCTACTGTTGCTTATCAGTGCTTCTCTTGACCAAAACTTGCCAAAGCCCTGGCCGGTATGACTCATTTGGTTAGAGTGTTGTCCCATAACCCAAAGGTTGTGGGTTCGATTCCCTGTCAAAGCATGTACCTACGGTGCAGGTTTGATCCCTGGTGCAGGTGCAAGTGATCCCAGTTCCGGACACAGAGGCAATCAGTCGATAGTCTTCTCTCTCTAAAAGCAATTAAATAAAAAAGCTTGACAAAGATTTGTCCATTTTACAGATATTTTCAAAGAACCAAAATTGTATTGATGATATCTGCTGAGTATTTTTCCTGATTCTCCAGTGCTTTTATCTCTGAATTCTTCTTTTCTGGGTTTCTGGATATATTTCTTGGTTCAGCAAAGTCTTAAGCTGAGGAGCACACATGTGGAAGGGAAGGTTTGTTCAGCAAACATCGAGTCCCTGTATTATGCTTGCTGGGGATTTCAGGGGCAAGACCTAGACCCTGACTCCACAGGACCACATGATTCCAGCCTAGTGGGAAGGCTAAGAAAATAGACAATTGCAAATTCCAAAAACAAAAGAAAACAAACAAACAAAAAAGGCTTTTGTGGCCCCACTCTCCTGTGGAGGCACCTGGATGACAAATGAAGCCAAGATTATTGCTTATTTTGCTCTCCCTTAGTAACCAGCTTTCTGTCGTAGGTCAAGCCTGCTTAAAAGTCACAAACAGGCCTCCCTCTGAAAGATTTCTGACCCTTCCCAGCAGGAAGCCTGCACCCCAGCCCCTCCCAAGGTGACTGCCAGATCAGCATTCCCTGCCCAACAGTACTTTCCACCCTACCGAGGCAGCACCAGCAGCACCCTGCTGCCTCTTCCTGAAACACCTTTCAGGAAAAGGAAAAGTAGATGCCTCTTCTGGAACAGAGCAGGAGCATGCTCTCCAATTCTGCTGGCCTCCAGGCTCTTAGTGTGACATGGTACCTGTTGGACCTCACGGGGCCTAGGTCTGGGCTTCTTTAGGAACTGGTCTGTGTCCTGCTCTGAGCCTTAGTCTCCTTACAGGTAAAGTGTAGTCTCTGGAGAAGACATAACCTTCCTAGCCCTAATGTACAGGGAACCCTTTGGCCTAGGATCTTAGGGTCCTTCTGGATACATTTGAGGAAGGTGACTAGGCTTTAGAAAGTGGCAGTGCCCTTGCAGGACAGCCTGCATATGCTTTATGCCTTAACCAGTGAGCCCTGATATGCCTCTGTCAGGAAGCCTTCCTGGACTTCATTCCTCACCCTGGAGATCTTCTTGTCTAAAGCACTTTACTTAGCCCTCTGTTTAATGCTGGTGTCAGGGCTAGGCAACTTTCTTTTGTAGTGATTGGGCTCCTCTTATATTCCAAGGGAGCCTGAGTTATTATTCAATCAACAGGTCCTTGTCAGACTCCCACGTAGGAATGCAGGACTTGGGGCCACATAACAGACAAGGTGAACAGTCCATGCCATCAAGGAATTATCCATGTGTGTGTGTGTGTGTGTGTGTGTGTGTGTGTATAAATAAAAAATATATATGTATTGTGGTAGGTGCCATAAGAGGACTCTAAGAGGGAGGTGATATAGGCTGGGGAGGATTGATGTTCAGGCTGCTCCTGGGGACAAGTATAGATGTTTGAACAGTAAAATAGTAAACGAGATGCTAATTCCCACCATTTGATCAAGCATCTGGGCTGAAAGTAAAATGAAAGACCACCAGTAGTACTTGGCTACTCTGCAGTCAGAACCCAAAAAGGCCTTCTGGCTTAGAGATCAGTCTATTTAAAGCTCGAGAACTGTGCTGGGAGGTGCAGGGGATATCTAAGGCTGACGTGGTGGCAGACCCCAAAACTCAGTCTCAGGAACTCTTCAGTTTCCAGCTGATTGGAACCATCACAAACAAGGATCAGATGGGAATGAGAGGTGACCCAACCAGAACAGCATTCGAGGTGGGATTTTTTTCAGTAGGGAACAGAATAGCGTTTGAGCAATGAAAGCAGCAGGGCCATAAAGAAGATCATTGCCCTTTCTAAGTCATTGGGAATGGGGAGAAATGGCTCTAAGGAGCCATAATGGGTGAAGTGGGGAAGGCAGGAGAAGGCAGGCTGGGGAGGGAGGAGGACAGAGAAAGATGATAGAAGGAAAGCTGACTCCCATTGAATCGCTGCAGGAAAGGAGGCCAGAGAAAGGTTGTCAGAACCCAGTCTCCTGGCACCCAGTGCAGAGCGCATCCCTCACTCCCACCCCCTCTGTCATGGTGAAGAGGTCACTGCTCTGAAAAGAGGGAAAAACTAAGGAGTGCTCACCTCAACAAGTGACAGAAGCTGATCCTGACTGTGAGGGGCTTATCTGATCTCACCCAGCGTCCTCCCTTCCCAGTGCCTTCCTGAAAGCCAGAGCAGGGGTAGGGCTTGGTCTACCAGGCTTCTGAGGGAGAATTCCATATCTTAAGAAAAACTTAAATTTGATAGTGGGCTCCAGTCCCACTCTCTAGAGAGACTTCAGAGAGAAGTCCTTGGTCTCCCTTTGGGCTGTCAGGGCTCAAATAGTGGGTCAGGGTGAACTTGGGAACAGTTTAGGACTAATGAACCTTGAGAGGAGAGGCCTCTGGAAGTCCCAGGCCCTATGCCCTTGCCTTTGTGCCTGCGCCCCGCTGAACCTATTTCCTTACCTGTAACATGGGTATCATAACATCCACTGTAGCCTGGCTCAAGGTGAAGTCTTCACAATGTTATTTCCTCTCTTCCATGGCCGCCCACCACCAACCATTCTTGAGCTCAGGCATGGCTGTGATCTGATCATCAGCTTCCCTGTTCATTCATTCATGTGAGGACATCGGCCAGGCCCTGTGCCAGGCTCTGAGAGCCTGATGCAGAATAAGTCCGGCCCGTCCTTAAGGGGCTCAGCTCAGCAGGAGGGAGGGCAGCGGAAAGTCCTGTAAGCAGATGATTACAATGCCGTGTCATTCAGGCTGTGGTGGAGTTAGGTGAGAGAAATTGTTTGAGAGACCATGTGTCTCAGCATGAATTTTCTTATTTTTCACAAGCCCCCAAGTGACAGTATCCTAAAAAGGAGAAGATATCAAGGCATAGCTCTTTCCTGAGAGGCCAGAATCCTGGCTTTGCATCCCTGCTTGGCCACCAGCTTGCTCAGGCCCTTCATGGATTTTCCCCCTCTGGGAGAGAAATTGCTGCCTGTCCAGCCTTTTCCTCATGAGGAACCAGTGTCAGGATGTGTTTGAGTGCTGTCAGATATGGGTTGCACGTGACCCAAAGAGTAATCCTTTGAGTGGTTCTAGCCTCTCACCACTTTTCTTAGGCAGTTTGGCAGTTTGCGGAAAGTCAGCACTTATATAGCTCACCACGTCTTCGAAACCTAAGCCCTCTGCCAATTCCCGGCCCCTGCACTGATAGTGGCAGCCCCAGGGGTGGGAGTAGGTGGGGGAAAGCAGGGAGCTTAGGCCCTGGGCCTGATCCTCACTCACTGCCCATGTGACCTTGCTTTGCCCTGCTCACTCTTCTTCAGGGTGCTAGACCAGGAAGTCTAACATTTCTAAAGCCATCTTCTGTAAAACATCAATGAACTTCACTCTTGTTACTTCAGTCTTAGAGATAGTGCTTTTCAAAGAAAGTGTGTTAAAACAAGCAACTGTTTAATTAAAAGATTTTTTGTGTTAAAGAACCAACTTTAAATCTCTTGGGTGAAGAACTGTCAAGAATATTAGCTTAAAGTCAAGGCAGACTTGGAAGGATCTCTGAGGGAGGAAGACAAATAGCCCTTCAGTGGTTCCCTGTTGCCTGTGGTCCCAACTTCTTAGCTTGGCCATCAAGAGCCTGCACAGCCCTTGAGGGTATGGCTTAGTCTTTGTTCCTTGACCAGGCACAGTACTTGCCTGACCAGGCCTGGCATGGAACCTGTTGGTTGTCTGGCCAGCAGAGGGGAGGGGGGAGGGTGGTAGATGGACAGATGGCTCAATGTTTAGACTCCCTAAGGAATTAAGTACTTCATTCTTTCTAGAAGTAATGGAATTTAGTTTGTCTCCCAAGTCATCTCTTGACATCTCTGAAGTGACAATATTTTCCAATCTGAAGACTATATTTTACACACGGATATCACAGACACTAATATCTCCAAAAAATATGTAAGAAGAACCTCATAAAAGGCTCCACAGCCTCGTGTCCTCCCTGTGACAGCAGGGGGCTGTGAGTCCCCTCCCCTTGCTAGATCTCAGTTTCCCCATTTGTAAAATGAGGTGGTTGGACTAGATAATTCTTGAGTTCCTTTCTAGCTCTAGCATTGCCTTCAGATGCCTTGGTACCTAGGACAGCAATTGGACAGGGGGCATGCTGACCCCAGGATCTGGGTCAAGTCCACATCTTGGAGCATGGAGGAATCGTGGTGATGGTTGCAGCGCCCTTGAAGATGAACTTGGCAGGAACCAGTTGAGAGGTTTTTCTGCTGATGGTGAAATGTTCTGGCAGAGTCTGTACAGGTAGGTTGATACAGGTGAGTGGGAATGGGCTCTCCTCTTATAATCCCTAAGTAATGTTTCCTTGCAAAATCAGAAGCCTCCAAGACCAGCTAGATTCAGCCATTAATGTTGGCAAAGTAGGTGAACCATCTGTTCGTACATTCTCCTGGTAGGACTTCCGGGAAGGCTTTCTTCTCCTACCTCTTAAATGCCTCCCTGTATTTGATTGTCACTGTGCCTGAAAGCATAGCTTCCAAAAGCCTTCCAGTTCCCTGTCCAGGAGGTGTGTTCTCTGAGAAGGCCGTGGCCCCAATGCAGCGAGAAGTAGCTTAGCTCAGAGTCAGAGCCACACTGGAAAGGCTTGTCCAGTACTGGGGCCCTCACTATTGAAAGAAAAATAATAATTTATTTCTAATCTTGCCTCAGCACACACACTCAAATTCAAAGACAATTTTAAAAGATCGGTAAGGAGCTATGCATCCACTAAGAACCAGGGAGGAAAGAAATTACCATGTTATTTCAGACCATAAGGCACACCTAGGTTTTAGAGGAGGAAAATAGGAAAAAAAATTTTGAAGCAAAAAATGTGGTAAAATATTTAATAACATAATATTTCACCAATGTAAATGTAACTAGAACATTCAGACTATAAGACGCAACCCCATTCTCCTCCCAAATTTTGGTGGTGGGGGGGGGGATGCGTCTTATAGTCCGAAAAATACGGTAGATATTTAACAAGTGTCTGAATGGGGGGTACCCACTAAGCTAAAAAGCAACAAAACGGCATCAAGAGAGTGAAGACCAACCAATCTGACTACATCAAAACTAAATATTTACAAAGTCAAACAATATCACCAGCAGAAACAAAAAGCAGAGAGGGTAAACTATTTGCAGATCCATAATGTGTGGAAGGACACACGCAAAAACATTAACAGTAAAAATGCGACAGATAAGTATGTAATTCACCTAAACAGAGTCCACAGAAGCAGAAATAGAATTGACTAAAAATTTCTTTGAAGAAATATTTAATTTTATTAATAACTGAAGATCAACAATGAAAAACATTAAGGAAATAAAAGTTTTTACCAACAAATTAGGAAAAAGTGTTTCAGAATACCCGATGTCGAGGAGGATAGAGTGGAACAGGTTCTGTTATTCAGTGCTAAGGCAAATGTGAATGGGTGTAAACTTTTTGGAAAGTAATGTGATGGTCGAAGAGACGGAGACATGAAAGTTTCACAAGGGCAAGTGGTCTATATATTTATACAACATCTATGGAATGTCTGCTTTGTGTCAGGCATGGTGCTGGGTATTAAAATCGGAAGAGAAGATGTGGTGCCTGCTCAGTCAAAGAGCTAAGAAAGACACAGATGCTAAAATGATGTGTAGTGAGAAGGTGGCCGGAGATATGCCTGGGACGTGGGCAAAGCATGGAGCCACTGGGGTGGGTGGTGCAAGTGTGAAGTTTTATGGGAGCATCCAGGGGTGTTCTAGAAGAGGAGCCTGGATGAGTAGTTTCCAGGTGTAGAGCAGAGACGAAAGTAAGAAGCATCATGGATGAGCTCGTAGACAGGTCAGGCTTGCCAAAGCATGAAATAAGAGGCAGGGATGGGGAAGGCAGGGTCAGATCACAGTGCCAAGTCTGTCCAATTGAATGAAGAATTGGGTCTTTTTTCTTTTGACAACAGAACCATGGAAGCATTTTGAGCAGGCAGGTGCCGTGGTGAGATTTCTGTTTTAGCATGATTATTTTGGTTGCTTGAAGACATTTGGAAGTGCAAAAAGGCCAATGAGGAACCGATTGTCTCCATCCAGATAGAGAGGGTAAGGCCTGAATTAGGGTGGAGGCCAAGAGGATGGCAAGAAGGTAAAATTAGGAGAACCTGCAGACCAAGGGTGCCTTCGATGTGTCTGTCTTGGGTTACGGGGTAGATGGGAGAATACCCAGGAGAAAGAACAGACTTTGGGGACTGGCTGGAGGAAGATCGTTAAACTCAATTTTGGACAAGTTGAGTAAAACATGGGTGTCCAGGTGGAGGTAGGTAGAGGGTTTAAATCCAGCAGGAAATTTGAACAAAAGATTTGGGTGTGGTTAATGGCAATTGTAGCCATGAGCTTTGGTGAGGTGGCCCTAGGAGAATGTGGCAGCTGAGAAGAGAAAGGGGGTCTGGGCAGAGAACCTATTCCCCCATTTAAGGGGCGGGTAGAGAGAAAGAGCCCACAAGGCAAAAAAGGAAGTCAGAGATGGGAAAGCACCTGGAGCCTGTGTTGGCTTGGAAACCCCAGGGATGTGGAGCATTTCCAGGGAAGAAGAATAATAGGCAGACAAAAGAGAAAAGCCAGTTAGATAAAGACTGAGAGCCCACTGGATGGAGCAATTAGGGAGGCTCTGAACCCTCATGGAACACAAGGTGGGCAGAGGAAAATGAGAGAGGAAGGGAAAGCAGGCAGAATTGCCGCCTGTCCTGGGAGTTTGGAGTCCTGGGGAGAATCTGCTAGAGTTATATTTGGGTCAGGGAGAATTTCTGAGCTGGGTTGAAAGGAAACAGGGAGAGACATGATAGAAGAGAGGGTGACAGAGCTGTCACACGAAGTCCTCCTGTCGGCATAAGTCAGAGGCAAGATCAGAGGACAAGGTGGTAAGGAGGGAAGATGTTCACTGGTCACCTTGACTAGAGCTGTTGTCAGGTTGGAAAGCATATATACCAGTTTGGCGCTCACAGAGGAAGTGTGGGCATGTCCCAAGGAGGATAGATGGAGAACTGGGGATAAGCTTCAGAGAGAAGGTGCAGAGTTCCTGGTGTAGGACCAGACACTGAGCTGTGACTGACACTGTAGGGACGGATACAGGAAGAGGATCCTGCCGAGGATGCCTAGGAGGTTGCCAGAGAAGACCAAAAACCAGGGAAGAGAGTGTTTCCAGAGGTCGGAGTGGCCACTGGTGGGTCAGATGCACAGAAGTCAGGGAGATGAGAGCATCTCCTGGGTCTGGTCTTTGGGGACCTTTCCCATAGCAACTTTGAGGGAGGGAGAAGCCCACGTGAGTGGCGAATGATCTGGTTAAGAAAGCAGAAGGGAAAAGGGGACCTGGGGGGACAGTGGGGTCAGAGAAGGCGCCCTTTCTCACACGCTGGCATTTGAAGGGAGGAGGGCGACGTAAGCCTGGGTTTGAAGAGCAAGGACAGGTAATGAAAGGGGCCTGAGAGCGCGGGATTAAGTGCAGAGGTGAGGGGATTAGTTGTGTTGGTGGAAATGGACAAAATTGATTTATGTACATTTTACCAAGTCACCTGATCCTCATGTTCTTCTGGAGGCTTTTCCTCTGCCCTCTGGGTACTTAACTGAGCTCTAATTAGCAGTAGTTTCATCCTGCCTGCGTCTGGGGCCATGTCTTATTCGTTCCTGGTC
>PVJI01011407.1:0-56210 GCA_004026765.1 Micronycteris hirsuta | reverse complement strand
AAAATCTCCAAAACACCGGCAAGATGCCTGCCAGGAGGAAGGGACCAGGTATAACATCCTTCACTCGGGAGCCCACGCAGGGATCTCTTAAGCGCTCACAGCGCTGCGCTGGAGTCAAAGGATCTCAATATTTTTGATGGTTGATTAAATGGGAGTTGGCAGAGTCTGTGACAACGATGAAGGGACTGTCAAAGTAACACGTGCCAAAGAAGGAGTGCCCAGATGGGGGGTCTAGGTAACAGGGCAGTCACAAGCTTCGTGATCATCTTCCATTTCCAATAGAGCTTTGGAGCCTTCCTGGTTAATCAGAGTTTCGGAAGTCCTGTATCACACCGGGAGATGTCACAAGGAGGGAGGGAAAGCCCTGCCTGACCTTTAGGGCTGCAGATGAACAGAGGACAGAAGTACTCAAAGGGTAAGAAACGAGGTTGAACAAGGTGGGGAGCATAAGAGTTTCAGTCAAACAAGGAAGGTCTCAAATTGCCTTTACTTGACATGCAATTGCATTAAATGTGATCATTAATGTCCCTCCATACAGCAAATTAGCAGGAGGTGAAAATCAGAAAAGCAGCCATAACTTACCCTGCTGGCCACGATGAGAGTGGCAACCGACAAATAATAACTAGTAAAGAATTAAAAGCATTGGAATTTAAAGTCAAACAACACAGTAGACACCTGATGCATATTTATCGAATGAATTAAAGTAGAACTCACAACTTAGTGTTATTCATTAGATATGCAAAGCTTTAACTCTTAGTTTTTGTTCTATAAATTAAGAAACTGAATTAGAAACAACAGCAGGACTCAGAAATGGTCTGTTTCCATAACCTGTCACCAAGGGCTAGTGTCTTTTTTTTATGTTTCATTGTTTATGCTGTTACAGTTATTGCCGTTATTTTCCCCTTCTCTCCCCTCTGCCCAGCCCCCGCCCACTTCCATAGCCAACCCACACCCGGTTGTCCATGGGTCCTTCACAAATGCTCCTTGACTAATCCTGTCGCCTTCTTTCAAACAGCACCCCCTCCCTCCTCCGTCCTCCCACCTCTGTCAGTCTATCCCATGATTCTGTAACACCTTATCTTATCTGTAACTAGGACATGGAGATCCCCAACAACTTGGAGTGAAAGCACCTACTATGTGCAACTCTGCTGCCAACAGCCCCCTGGCTCTGCTTGACCAGGAACTGCCCTACAGGCCACAGGGGACTAAACCGGGCTGAGCCCTGTGACTCGAGCCATCAGCTGTCTCACTTGCTTTCCTATTGCACTTGTCAATGAACCTTCCGGCAACAAGTGGGCTTCCCATGAAGATCTTGGTAACGTGGGGAATAGGCTCACTGGTCAAGGAACCATCTTTCCATTCTCCCCGCTCTTACGTCTGGTAACCGTCAGTCTCTCTGACCTGTACCGACGCTGGGGGTGTTGACAAAATCTGGCTCATCTTCTATGCTTCACGCTGTGGCTCTCCCGAAGCCAGTGAGGTGCAACCTTTTTCATCTCATGGCACACGGAAACTATTGCCTAAAATTCTGTGGCACGCCAAAAAACATATTTTTTGCTGATCTAACAACAGAAGAAAGGTGTGATTTTGATTCATTCACACCCGACAGCAATTATTGTGTTGGCTGTTGTCATTTGTTTATTCGACAATAAGGGAAAAGAAAGAGGTCAATGTCCCTGACTAATCAGTCAGGTGTCGCATGTTTTAAAAATTTTGGCGGCACACTGGTGTGCTTCTTTGCGACCAGCTTCTTGGACATCACACAAATAAAATGCAGCTCCATTTGGTGACCCATCCTATGTTTTTTCTTCTCCCTTTGGCACCACTGAGTATTTATTTACAACATCCCCCCCCCCCCACACACACACACCCAGGGCAAATGGAGGGAAGGCAGGAAGTGCTGAGCTTGTTTCAAAACCTGAGAAGGGAGAAGACAAAGGAAGAGCTTAGTGGAGCTCCGTCAGCTTCCTAACACACCTGTGCCCCCATGCAGGTTCATTTATGAAGTTCAGCGATGAGTGATTTGGCAAAATAGAGAGGCAACATCCTTCCTACCCCCTCTCCAAATCTATTAAAGATTTTCCATAAAAAAGGGATTACATTTTTTCATTAGATGACCAGGGATGCTCTGAGACAAGTTCTGGTAGCCACAGAGGTGATTCTGTGGACCTGGGTATACTTTCATCTCTTCTTTCTCAGTTTCCCATTCTGGTTCTTGTAATTGAGTCTCCTCTCTATCCAAATATGGTACAAGAGACCCAAACAGGTTCAGCCCACCCACCTCCTTCAGCATAAGTTTCAGGCCCATATTACAAGTATTGTAAAATAGTTATGCAGAGGAAGTTGGGAACGTGTGTTAAGTGGTAACAAGTCCCTGGTTCCATCAGTTTAACTTCTGGGGCAATATTACATGAGAGAGACACTTCCCAAAGTAAATCAAACAAGTAAATAAAGATGGATGTATCTCTAGGCACAGGAAGAGGGGACGAGGAATGGAACAGATAAGGCGGTTAGGAACCACTTTAAGAAGGGTTCCTCCACTTTTATCTTCGGTCCTTTGCTCACTTCTTTCAGTACAGTTTGTAAACAAATAAAATCCCAAAGGAATATTTAAGAAGATGACCACTTTATATTTACATGCTGTTTTTTTTTCCCCTGGCAACCATCTGACCAGCAAATTCCTGCAAACCTCAGAAACCATCTTAAGTGATAGGAAACACAATTCCAAACTTGGCTTTGGACACCCAAATACTGAGGCTCTTCCTCTAGCCTGAGTGTCTTTGCTGAGGTCCCCGCTGGTGCCTTCTGAAGGGATTTGGTGGCGTTAGTTGAGGTTCAGCTATTTTCCAGAAGAAACCTGTGTCCACTTTTGCCTTGGCCAGTGTGGGTCAATTGGTTGAAACAACATCATGTAACCAAAGGGTTTCAGGTTCAATTCCCAGTCAGGGCACAAACCTAGGTTGCAGGTTTGGTCCCCAGTCTGGGTGCGTGCAATCCCCAGTCTGGGCACGTAGAGGAGGCAACCAATTGATGCTTCTTTCTCACACCAGTGTTTCTCTCTCTCCACTCCTCTCTCTGAGAGCAATAAAAAAAAAAATGTCCTTGGGTGAGGATTAAAAAAAAAGAAGAAACCTGTGTCCACTTTAACACAATTGTGGAATGGGCCCTCTTGTCCAGTCTTAGATCTACACGCTTCAGATAAATCACATACCTGTTCTTGTGACTCAGTTTCCTCAGCTATAAAATAAATGATAATTTCCTCCCCCATCCTGTACCTCAGAAGATTGCTATGAGGATCGCATGAGACACCGTTCTGAGAAACGACGTGACAAGTCTTAGGCACCGCAGGGCTTTTCCTCGTAGGACCAGCCCTTTTGCACCTCCCCACATCCAAAGCTAAGGCAGAAGAACAAGAATTTCTGGAATTAAAAATCAGTGACTTCATGAAAGTTCTTCTCGTCACCTTTGTCTAACCTCTGCTATAAGGTACGACACAGAAGAATCTTTAGGGATGAAGGACGTCCAGGCTCTTGTCACAATTTAATAGTGACAGATCAACTCTCCACTGTCTTATAGAGAAGATGTTCACCAACAATGGAGCTGGTGAGTAGCTGCATAGGAGATAGGGGTGGGGGCGCATTTATAAAGCTCCTACTGTGTGCACGTCATCTCACTGAGGGATACAGTTGAGGCAACAGAGATGCATACAGATTGAGTCATCTACCCACAGCACACAGCAAGAAACAGGTGAGAAACCACGCAGATATACCCGCCACCCGGCAATGGATATTGCCAGAGGCTTCTCCCAAAGAGACGCGGAGACTCCCGTCACCTGCCTCTCTCTCCCTGTTCAATCCCTCCAGGCCCTTTTTCATTCCCTCAGTCTGCACTCAGGACCAGCACTGATCCCGTTCTGGAACTTTGGCCTCTCCTTTTGTTCCTACATGCAGAACAGTGTTTTCACATATCTAACAACCCTCTTCCACACTGTAAGGGCCTCCCTTCTTCCAGTCTAAAGCTCTTTCTTCAATGAAGTTCTAAATACCTGTGCCTCTGTGGGTGATAGTTCCCAAATAAGATCCTCCCCTTTTCCCAATGAGAGGATCCCCAACAACCCCTCTCCACTCCCACCGAAGCTTTGGTCAACTTCATGACCAATGTGTAAAATCCCACACATTATGATTTGGAAATAGCACTTTTCTTTCCATCCCCACTTTCCATGAAGCAATATACTTCAAAGTTTCCCCAGGCATCTTGTGCGTGCCAGCCCTCACTTTTTGAGTGGTCTAACAATTTTTCTGAGCACACTGGATCCTTCTCTTCCAAGTTGCCCCTGATACGGCACTTTTCAAATTCACGTGTGACACTGTCCCTGAAACATCTATCCTAGGCCATGAGAAGCCCTACATGGAGCATGAGGACAGTTGCCTTCACAGGTAAAAATATATTCAGGCCCTGGATGGTGTGGCTCAGTAGATTGAGTGCCAGCCTGCGAATCAAAGGGTCCCTAGTTCAATTCCCAGTCAGGGCACATGCCTGGGTTGCAGGCCAGGTCCCCAGTTGGGGGCATGCAAGAGGCAACCATACATCAGTGTTTCTCTCCCTCTCATTCTCTAAAAAACAAATAAAGTTAAAAAAATATATATATATATATTCCAGATCCTCACAGCATATTACTGACCATGCTCCTTTTTAAAGTGGTCTTTCATCATCTTCATAAAATTTCATTTGACAGAAAGCAGTTACCTTCCCAGCAAACCCACTTCTTCTTCTTCCCAAGCACAGACTGCACTACATTTCCAAGCTTCCACTGCAGGTGGGAGTGACCGCCAGACTGAAGTGCGGTCAGTGAAATGGGACTAGAAGTGATACACGCCCCTCTCGGAGCTGGCCCATTGAAACCTGCCACAGACAATCCTCCGTGATCTTTCTGCTTCACCAGCTCAATGCCAACCAGCACCATGCCCTCGGAAACCAGCTATAAAATACAGAGGATCACCAGGGTGAGCAGAGACTGGGTCACTGAATCACCGGGTTGGAAAGCGATACACTCACTTTAGGCTTTATACAAGTGGAGAACAACCCTCCATTATATTTGAGCCATGACATATGTTTGGGTTTATTTGTTACAGCAACTAGCATGACTTCCGCTAGTACAACATTCAACACTTGGCAACTGTGAAGTCATGAGCTCAGGCATAATTACTAAATCTGTATTTAATTCCTTTGCCTATAAAGACAAGTATCATATGACCTCGCTTACATGTGGAATCTAATGAACAAAATAAACTGATGAACCAAATAGAAACAGAGGCATGCATACATGGAACAGACTGAGAGCTGTCGGGGGGCGGGGGGAGGCGGGGTCTGAATGAAAGAAGGTGAAGGGATTAGCCAAATAACATATATGCCTAGCCCACAGACACAGACAACGGTGTGATAATGACCAGAGAAAAGTATGTGTGCGTGGGGGTGGGGAGGTTGAGGTGAGCAAAGGGGGGAAAATGGGGACATCTGTAATATTGTCAACAATAAAAATTAAAATAAAATAAAATAAAATAAAAACCCCTTTTGTCATGCAACCTCTAGAAGCATTCCTAATGAGTACTGATGAAGGAGACTTCAGGCTAATGTCTAGAAAGACCTCCTGATAAGACAGCTGTTCACGTTTCCTCACACAGGAGGAGTACGAGGGGGTTTACTTCATGCACTGACCATACTTGATTCCACAGCCAGTCCTGGAAGACCCGGAAGGCTGCGGGAAGGACAGACGACCAGCTGATCCCTGGGAGTACTGCCAGCCAAGAGTGTTATGGGAAAGGAGTCTGGAATCAAAGAATGTGAACATACAGAGCAAGTCACTCATTCAGGAGGTCAAGGATGGACTGAAAACATGAGTCTCAGAGGAATTAAATGCTCACCTGGACAAACCAAACCCCACCACCACCTTGTGCCCTGGATGTCAGCTCCATTCTAGCCCCCCGTGCCCAGCACCTGACGTATATGCTGTACTTCATCCTCACAGGCCTTAAGGCACAGTTTCCTTCATGCCCAACTCACAGATGAAGAAACAAAGGCTTGGAAAACTTTAGCAAATTGGCGTTGATCTCCTGGCCTCTAGCTAGGAACTGATCACATCTGGATTCAGACCCAAAACCATTGGCCCTCAAACTCTCCATATTTCCAATTACTTCACTAAACCACAGACGGGGAGGATGAAGGGAACATTGGCTACTTAGTTGAAATAAAGTCAACTATGTAAAAAAAAAGAACTGTTAATACTATGAAAAGTTATACCTCAAACAATATTCTAAGTTAAGCCTTCATATGTTTGTGGAGTTCGATGAGGCATCTTTTAAGAATCGCGCCCCACTTTCTCTATGGTCCCGTTGAGTTTTATGCAGCTCAGGCTGATATCCCCTTGGACTCTGATACATGCACTTCACCTTTTCAACCAAAAGGTCAGTATTAGTTTTAGAACTTGAGTCCCATGGAAAAACAAGTGTCTAAGAAAAGAACTGGAGAGGGCTGGGGGTCCAAGGCATACAAACATTACTTCAAACATAACACAAAAATCTTAGCCTCTTCCTGTCCCAGGTGTTTGGGCTGTGTTGTTGAGGGATATCATGCGGCAGAGTGAGAAGATGGTCTCTTGAGAGGAGGCATGTTGTACAACAAGAATTTCTTTTTGAGAAGTTAGAAAAATTGATGGGATATAAATCTTCGAACATTCATGGTATCAGCTCTGTTCGCACATTTACAGACCTGGCTTCAGGTTCTGGCATTGACACATGCAGGCTGTACGTATGACCGGGAACCGTTGGGCTGCTCCACACTCTTCTTTCCCAACTGTGCGAGTGGAAAGGATGCTGTGTCTGTCCTACAGGCAGACACGTCTCTCGAGGAGAGAACACAGAGCGCCTGTCAACTGAAAACACTAGTGGCAGTTGGGGTAACTTGCCTGTGCAGCACAGCTCTCCCAATGCTCCTCTCCCTCCTGACCACAGGCCTGAACATGTGACTCAGACTCCAGCCAATCATAATATCCCATTCTCCTGACTACAGCCACTGGTCCAGGGAAAAGCACATGACCCAAATTGGGCCAATCAGAGTGCCTCCCTAGGATTCTTCCAACTGGAACTGGAAGAAAACCCCTTTCCTCTTTGATTATGAGACTATAGGGAAGTAAGCCTGAAGCTACCTACAGTCACAGTCCCTGAAGAGATCGGGAGGGAGAAAAGAGAGCACCAAGGCCCTGGGTCTCCAGTCACAGTCACCTCCAAGGCCAGAGACACCACCACCACGCCTGAGGGGCAGCAATGCAAACGAATAGCACCACCTTGCACTCCATGCTTTTGTGTCCATTATTTTGATTTGGGTTTCTACACTTTTAACCAAAAGATACTGCAGTAATGAGTAGCTCATATAATCAAAAGAGTAACCAAATCATCAGTAAAAATTTCTTCCTAAGTAGGTTCCTTACTTAAAAAACAATTTTAAAAAATTACTAGAGCAGCCCGGCTGGTGTAGCTCAGTGGATTGAGCGCGGGCTGGGAACCAGAGGGTCCCGGTTCGATTCCCAGTTGGGGCACATGCCTGGGTTGCAGACCAGGTCCCCAATGAGGGCCATGTGAGAGGCAACCATACATTGATCTTTCTCCCTCCCTTCTCCTCTCTCTGAAAATAAATAAATAAAATCTTAAAAAAAAAAATTTCTAGAGCAAACACTACCATTATTTACACAGCATTTTCTTAAAAGAAAGAAGAAACTATTTTAATTTACAGTCACTCATTTTGAGTGGACTTCATATTTGGCATTAAACTCTCTCACATACCCACACCCACTTTCAAGATTCGGTTCATAAAAGCTTAGGCTGAAAACCAACAGTTACTTTTTTTTCTAGACCTACATTAGCACTAAATGGAAGAGAAAGGACTAATAATGCTAATCCTCCAGGTTCCCAGTGTTCTCACTGCAGGATTGACGGTTGACGGGGGCATTACAAAAACAAAGCATATTTACCAAGATTTGCAGTCACTACAAGAAATCATTCTGCCTTTTCAAAGGATTTTTTTTTTTCCTTTTACACAAAAATCTCCTGCACATTATCTTTCTCTCGAGAATGAACTGATAAAAATAGAAAGGCACGGTAGATTCCAGTTCTGGAACTCTCTTCTGAAGCAAAGGACAAAGCCTGAGGTCAAACTGAAGCAAGAGCAGGGGTGTTCTCGATCTAATCTTGAACTAGGCGCAACCATCCCCACCTCTGAAAGAATTCAAGGATGAACTAGCAGACAGGTTTGTCAAAATGCATTGATGGAATTTCAAACAGAAGATTGCATAGGCTCAGTAGCCATCCACATGCACAAAAAGCCCCAGAAGGAATGCCAGCGTTTCTGGACTGGGCTCACCTCCAGACCTAGAAATCTACCCAGAATACGGGGACAATCATTGATGGTGTAAATAAATAGACTTGCCCTGTTCGATGACAAGTGGCATCTCTCAAAAGAGAAGTAAAATCATATTAATCTTTCAGTGTTCTTAGACAAATTGTGAACTCATAGAACACAAGTAACTTAAAGAAGTAGTTTGCATTTGACTCCCTTCTACTCCACAGGGTACTTTTTTTGAAACCATAAATATTGATTTTCAGATCAGACGTGCAATCTATTCATGAGGAAAGATGGGCACATTTATGGGTGGAGATAATGGTTTATGAAGAAGAACCAAGTATATGGGACACAATTTATTTGATAGTTTTTATTAATCCCTCCAAGTGGGAATACAAACTAAATCTGCATGTTGGCCCTCAATGCTATTTCTGACTACTAAAGAGTGAAGTTGAATAATTTCATTGGTTTAAAAGAAAAAGAAGAATTTCACGTAGACAAACATAAAACAATACATTTTTTAAAAATTTCCTTGAGACCTGATCTTTATTTATGAGACAGCTGGATCAGATAAGAAAATAAGCCCAGAAGTTACATTTTTAAAAAGAGTAAGACACCTTTCAGATCATGATTTCAGCACACCCACTGGTCCACGATTCAAACAAAGAAGTGAAGTTCTAGGTGGTCGTCGACACAAATCATCGCAGGCCCTCTTCCAGCGCAGGGCTCTTCCCACACACTGGGCTGAAGAAATTACCCAAAACATTACCCTGGGGAAAAAAAAGTCAGCGAGAGGGCATGCATCACCGTCACTGAGAAGGTGCATGGAAGTGAAGCAGACGCCTTCTCCTACCTGCTACAAATCATGCGGTAGAGTCCAGCCCAGCCAATGGAACTCAAGGAAGACAGACCCAAGCCAAAAAGAGGTTCAGACGAGGATAACCGAAGCGAACAGACACAGAAGCCCTCTGTATTAGACTTCTGCTTTCTTCTTCTGCTTTTTTCCCTAAGCAACGTTCAGCCTCAGAAGACAGGGTTGCTCAGATTTTCTTTGGTGTGAAGATACACAGGGCTGGGCAACAGCAGGCTGAGCTGTGAGTCCACGAAACGGAGTTCGGAAGGCTCCCGTCATAAGCATAACCTGCGTCTCTTTTTCCACGTGAACAACTGTGAACCTACTTTCACCACCCCTGGATATTAAATGCAGAACCTGGGGTGGAGGTCTGGGGAGAGCTCCCCTTTGAGCCTGAAAAACAAGCACTCTTTCATGAAATACATAGTGGTGCTATAACATAAAGGAATATGGTTTAGTTCAGACACCCAGTGCATGCCTTTTGGATCACACACCCCTGCGGACGCAAGTGAAGCTAAACCCAGGCACAGGTGTGTGGCCCTTAAGAGTCTGGTGGGCAAGGCGCGCTGCTCTGACACAGTCTCTGCCATCACAGGCATCCACAGGGCAGGGGAATGCATGTGTGAACACGCCACACACCTGCCCTGGAAGGTTGGGGGTAGCGATTTTCAGGAAGGACGCGTCGGGAAAGGTGACACCGGACCCAAGCCTTGAAAAAGGGGGAAGTTACCCCGACAATCAGTGCAGACAGAAGATGGAGAAACAGAATTCTAGGCAGAGGTTCAGCAGCTGCAAAGGCAAGGCGGGTGTGAGGTGTCTTCCGGAAGTTCAGTTTTGCAAGAAAATATAAAGTTTTGGGAAGGGCATGGGGCAGGGAGGTGGGAAGGGGTTGAAGAAGGCTTAGACTTTGTCAGGTCATTACAAATGGCCGGCAGCCTGGGGGGTCGCCGTGGGGGAAAGCGGAACATGGTGGAACATTCCCTGGCTGAGTGCTGAGGAGTCCTGGGCCAGGACTGTCCAAAGGCAACTGAGCGATTTGGGTGCTGTACGGTAAGTGGGGCCCACCACATTCTAAAGGCGGAGCGCTCCCGGGCCAGCCGGGACCTCCACGTCTAGTCTCCCCACTTGCTCCCAGGGAGTCTGTGAGAAAGTGGGAAGGCAGTGAGGTCTGGGAAATGGTCTGTAAACAGCAGAGACGGCATCTTGACACAGGGGAGGTGACACTAGATTTATGTATTCACTACCCTCTTTACAGTAACTTGGGGGCAACACCGTAGAAATATGAGAGAGAGCTCACCTTTCGACCTCAGATACCTAACCTATGATACAACATAACCACGCCTTCAGAGTCAGGATCTGTCCCAAAGACAAGAAGGAGGCACTGGGTTTTATCAGCAGGGACACAAGCAGACTTGGGTTCCAGGGGCAGAGCGAAAGTCATCCCAGCAGCCACATGGAAGATGGTTGAAAGGGGTACAAAGCTAGAAGTAAGAAATCAGGCAGGGGACCAGGTGGTGAGGCACTAGGGGATCACAGGCTGTCACAGTCTCCTCGCTAATTGTCTCCCACCTGTGGTCGCTAGCTCAGAGCCCAGGGAGCCAGGAAACTACTGTAAGCAAGGACCACGGGTCCATGGGGCACTGGAAACTCTGTGACAGCCAAGTGTTGCCACATAGGAATAGAACTCTCATGTTCCAGGTCTTATGACTTTCAAGAAAAGCTATAAATCCAAGTGACATCTTAATATTTCTAAATATAACTCAATGTTTGTATACTTTGTCCAGGCCAACAACACATGGGCCAGCTATAAAAGACACCCCAGCCACCCTTTGGCCAGTTCTGTACTCTAAAGCAGGGCAAGGCCAGTGTGACGAGAGCAGAGGTTTCCAGGACTTCACAGCCCGGAGAAGCAGCACGACCTGGCAGCTGTCTGGGTGTGGGGGGCGGGAAGAGTCATCGTGAGGTTCCTGCTTCGGCACCCTGGTGAACGGTAGAGCCACACCCAGGAAGTAAATGCATATATATATATATGGGATACATTTTGACTAAGGATGAAATGGGTCTCGGGTGGATGATGAGAACTAAAACTAGTTTTGGACTTATTGTCGTTTTCTTGCCTACAGGGCATGGATAAGTCCACTGGCTTGTAGGTAACTAGCTGGAGACACCAATCTGGGACTCACTTTGTACTTGGTGATAGCCGGAGCTGGGGGTACGTGGTCACCCAAAGACTCTGTAGAGCAGAAGAGGAAGAAGGACAGAGCCCCGGGTGACCCCAGGAGGTGCCAGGGAGGAAGAAGGAAGAGCAGGAGGAGATGACAACTAGGGAAGGAAGAAAGCACCAGAAAGGAAGGAAAGATCAGCATCCCATTCCACACTGAGGTCTGGAGACCATCCACACAGCTCTTGCAGGCACGAGGGGGTCTGCTGCTTTGGGGATACCGTGGTCTGCTTGCAGAGAGTCAGAAGGAGGGGGTGACCCTGGAAGTGTTAACTCATTTGACAAGCCCAGGGAGACCCGGTGGCAGCTAGAGACGAGGTGAGGATGGAGGGATAAAAGAAGTGACGGAATTTTAAAAATACCGTTAAAAGAGAAAAGAGTTTACTGGGAGACATTAGGCATGGCCCCAGGAGGCCTTCTCCCTAACCTTCGCGAGGTTCCCTGCCTCCCCTTTTCTTTTTCTATTATTCTACCCTATTTATGTTTTATGATAGATTTTACCATAGCCTAATTCGGTTTGCTCGTTGTCTGTGTCTTCCCACAAGAACGAGGATTCAAAGAGAGCAGGGGCCTTCTGCATTCACCATGAGACAGTGCCTGGACAGCAGATACCTGAGAAGAGCTCCTGAACGACTGGGTCAATTCAGAAAAGCCTGTCGAGGGAAACAGGGTAGGACATGGAGAGATTTTAACCCAGCGGCCCTACGTACTGGGTAGAGTGGGCCATGACGTCACCTGCCAAAAGGGAAGGAGGAAGGGAAGGGACCTCCTGTGCTGGAGAAGAGGTGCAGTGGGTGTGCTGGTCAGCAACCTGGAAGGATTGTTCAGAGACACTGAGATGCTGAAGTTTCCTATTTCACAAGTTGAGCATCTCCCGATGAGGGCAAGATGTGGATGCAGAAGACTCAGTAGCTAGAGTGGGCGGAAGCCACTGGATTGGAGATGGTCAAAGAGCAAGAGTATCCCCCACACAGACTCTGGGACCAGAGGAGAGACAGCCCTGGAGCCAGAGCCCATGGCGCTGTGGGAGAACGGCCAGGTGGCAGAGGACGCCACATGGAGGAGTAGCCGGGACCTGGCTTGTCACCACCTCCTTTCCAAACTCTGCTACCTCAGTCTGATTCGCTGACCTTTCATGCCCTGTGTCTGGAACTGAAAATTAATGTCCCTTTCAGACTGAGTCATGTTTGCCGTTTTAAAATTACACTAATATGTGAAGTTTATGGGAGGCAGAAATTTTCTGTATAGATTCACTTTTTTAAAAAATAAAAAATAGGTGACATCCTGATGACCTTTGGTAACTGACCTGCAGTGTGCAATGTTTTCAAACAGTATTTTAACAGAGAATCAAAACTTAAGGGTTGAAAGCAACCTTAGAGTTAGGCTCACACCTTCATTTGCATAGCTGAAGAAACTGTTGCTGAAACCCTGCTAGGCACATAATTCCTGATTTAGGTATACAGGTAGCCTTGAAAGTATCTCCTATTTTGGAAGTGTGCTTTAGACAGACAAAATTGCAATGCTTACGTTTCTTTCAGTTATCTGTGTTCAACGGTTGATATAAAAATCTCCACAGTAAAAAAAGAAAAAAAATGATCACATAAATTGGTCCTGTACAGTTCAGAGAAGTTAACTGCGTCCTGGCTTGCAAGAGTAAGTCAAACCTCCACAAACATTTGGATGTCGGTGCTAAATGTAAGAATGCTCTCTGCAAATTAGTCAAAGCAAGACACAGCAGCATTTGCGATTTCTCGAGACACACATGAAGATTATTTTCCCTTCACTAAAACACGAAAACCTTCAACAGCATCTTCCACAATACCTAAGGTAGAGCGCTGTCTTATGTAACCGGAGCCTTCCCTCCTCAATCAGTTCGTAGGAAAATACCCAATTCCGCCCAGAATTCCGGAGTACTTTCGCCTTACCTGTAGTCACTAATCAACATCGCAATTACCATTTGTACAGAAGACGAAAATAGCGGAGACCTGCTCCCTAGGGTTAAAACAGGTGCCAGAGGCCAATTTAAAGGCTCTCCCCCAAACCACGGGTCACCCCCAGCTTGCCCAGGCGGTGGGAACAATAAGTAAAGAGTCCGTTTGGCTTTCCTTGCAGGGCGGCGCACATGCAAAGTACGGGGCAGGGGCCGCCCGCGAGTACCTGGGTACCTCAGGTTCAGGGTTACGGGCGCCAGCTGGGATGTACTGGAAGAAACCACGCGCTGCCCGGGACCCCTAGCTGCGGGCACACCTGGACTCCCCAGCACCGCGGCCCCTCCTCGCCCTGCCCGGGTCCTACTCGGGTTCCCGGGCAGAGGGGCCGGGGCGCGCACTCAGCCTCGGCCGCCGCAGCCCGAGGGCGACTGAGAAAGTTCCTCCGCCTCGACGTCGCCGCCCCCGGGCCGCGCTGGCCCCGCAGAGTCCCCGCCGAGCGAAAGGTCGCGGCGGGGAGACGGCGGCGCGCGGAGGGACTGTCCCCGGGGCAGAGGCAGCGGCAGCCGCTCCCCTCCCGGCCCCGGGCTCCCGGGATCGGCCGGGACGCGCAGCCCGTACTCACCGCCCCTCGCTCGGGATCCCCAGTTGGCGACCGCAGAGGGCAGCGCGCCCGGAGCCGAAGCCGGGTGGCGGCGGGGCGGGGAGTCGGAGGCCGAAGAGCGGCGGCGGCGGCGGCGGCGGCGGCGAGGAGGAGGGTCAGAGAAGGAAGAGGCGGTGGCGTCTGCAGACTCCGCGTAGCTGGAGCAGCCCGTGCGCCCTAGAGCGCTAGCCAGTGGCCGCCTCGGCGGGGGCTTTATCGCCGCCCGCCAGGCCCCCGCCCCTTCCTGCCGCCCCCGCCCCGCCCCGCCCCGCCTTCCCGCCGCCTCCTTTGTGTGCCAGCGGGCCGCCGCGTCCCCGCGCCCGCACTCCCCGACGCCCCTTCTCTGGACGCGGCCTCGTGGATTCCATCCCCAAGGGGTCCCAGTCGCGGGGCTGCGCCCACACATCTCCGGGAGACGCAGCGACCCCGAAGTGCGGCGCCAGCCAGAGCCGAGCTGCACGTGGGTCGCCGGGATCCGGGTGTGGGTGGGAGGAGGAGGGACCCAAGGGCTCTTGGCGCGTCCCCGGGACAGAGCGCGAGTCGTCTTGGCTTCCCCTTGGGAGAGACACGGTAGCGCCCCGGGACCGTGCTCTTCGGTCCGGGTGATGGGGATGACGGTGTCAGATAGCGGCCGGGCAGGGGCCGATCACCCCTCGAGGTGCTTCGCAGGGTACCCCAGAGCCGACTTCCCCGGCCACGGGAACAGAGAAACGGCAGCTGGTCGCATTAGGGGGAAGGCAGACAAGGGAATTTAGAAAACTGGATTCCTGGCTGCGGTGACAGCGTGAGGAACCCGCCGAGTGCTGGGAATCCAACCCTTTCCTACCGGTAACTACAGCCGAGGGGACCGGACCTTGTGCGCAACAGCGAGGCGCAGACCCCCGGGGCCGGTGACAGATGACCGTCCGGATCCCAGCTGTGTTCCCACAGCGCCTTTATTCAGCCTCCTTTGCGTCAACTTCGGTTTGTGGGGACCCAACTTAATGACATGATTTATGTTGCCCTTAGTGCAGAGCCCTCACCGGCAGGCCCAGGGCCCCAGCCGTGAGAAAGAGATGTGCAAAATCTCCTAAGATACAGCCTTGAATCGAGGCTGCATCCACTGAGTGGAGCAACTTGGAATCTACAACTGGCGCGCGTAGGCGACCGTGCTAGACGGTGTGTGCATGTGTTGGGGTGAGAAAGTCGCTTTCAAGTGTAAAATATGAACTAGCCTAAGGGTATTCACAGCCTCTCTCAAAGCTGTGGGAGGTTTGGCCCTTACATAAAAAGGAAACAGTCCACAAAAAGAAAACTTGTTTCATTGTTTACTGCCAGGCCTGATATTTATATCCAATTCCAGAGCAGGATTTAAATCCTTTTTTCCTCGTTGGTCCCTCTGCCTGAAATAATACCCCCTACCCCATGATTTCATAATCTCATGATTGTCTCCTTATACTTCAGGCCACAAGTCAAATGTCACCTCCTCTAGGAAGCCTTCCCTGACCACTTGCGTGAAAGTCACTTTCTCCCTTCTGCAACCTATTGCTGACTTCCTAGACTTCATCATGGTTTGGTTTTTCGTGGTTTCTTGGCCAGTTTTCTCCCACCCGTCCTCATGAGAATGTATGCTCCCAGAAAGCAGGGAAGAGAAACCAGTTCAACAGGGTTCCAACTCACCCAGTCCCTAGTGCCTAGAGCCAGTACTAGAGGTATGGTAGTTGCTCAATAAACGATTGTTGAAGGTTGGTGAACGAGCGCCCAGTGACTTTTGACATGATACATTACTGCCCCCAGGCGTGGTCTAGTCAGGAGGGTGAGGTGGAGCTGGGAAGAATAAGGCGGGAAGGAAACGGCTGGAAGAGAAAAAGCCCAGAGGTGGGTGTGAGTTTGGTGCCTTGAGACCCTGGGAGGCGCCCCTTCCAGGTGGAAGGAAGTCATTCGAAGGACCAGTGGGGAAACTAACTAGAACCAAGGAGCGTGGGCGAAGCCAGGCTATAAAAGCCTGCCTGCTTCCCCACATCCATTTCTATCTCGATCACTTGTTTTAACTGAAAACTTTCGTTGTGATAACTGCACGTGCTCCTGGAGTTGTGAGAAATGATGCAGAGGGGTCCCTGGTAGACTTGCCTAGTTTTCCCCGTTAGAAACATTTGGGAAAATAATTGTCTAGTATCACAACCAGGATATTAACATTGCTACATTGATACATATTGCAAACACGTTGCTTAATTATTTGCAATTTTATAATGTTAGTAAAGTTACTCTAAAGTTAAAAAAGTACAGTCACTCTAAGTTTTTGAAAGAAATGCACAAATAATATTTTAAAGAGTTTTAGTCTCTTGTTTTAATGGAACCAACATTTTTTAGGAAAAAAGTTTTCATTTTACCAGTTAGAGAGTATTTAGGTTCCAGATTCTTCATATATAAAAGCCTCCCCGGCCCGCCCCCCGCCAGAGTCTTTGGGATTACTTCATGTTTACATTTTAAGGATGTCCATTCACTTCTTGTCCTCCCCAGTACTGTGGAAGGGACATTTTGAGCAATACTGTACATGACTTGTCAGTTCTGAAATCAGACAGGATGCCGTGGTAACTAATATGCTAAACTAAGCCCAACCACTAATGTGCCTTCCTCTGTCCTTGGACATTGGATGGGACTGCCAATGAGCGTCTCCCAAAGGCAAATGATTCAAGACAAAGACCCATTCTGCCAGCTATATACGCCGGGAATACCAAGTATTCTTATTACAGAATGTGCATGGCTGGTGGTGACTGGCCTTCCTGGTGCCAGTAGCGGGGTACAGAAGCAATCTCCCAAGCCTTCAAGTGACATTCAAGTCACCAGGCACTTCAGCACCCATCATTCGGGGACTGCCCCAAAGAAGCCATGTTCCCCCCTCAGCCGGTGTCCAGGAGCAGCAGTTCATCCAGTGCCTGACCCTCTTTGAAATCTGTTTCTCGAAGATGTGCACTCTTCATCAGCGTTTGCTTTGCCTTTCTACGATGGCCTAGTTCGAGAAATCCGAATCATGAAATGCTCCTATCTGCCTCTTTCTTTGCAACTTTACATTCACGGCTGAATTTCATTTTGTCCTCCAGTTATGTGGCTTGCCTTAATCCTTGGAGAGAGCTTCAAATTGTTATTCTGTTAAAAGGTAAAAAAAAAAAAAAAAAAAAAAATCGTGATCTGGAGTTTAGCCAGCTCCAGCCAGTCTCTGAGTTTGGCTTTTTGTCCCTAAGCCACAGTTGGGAGAAACGCAAGAAATGCCCAAACAGAATAAAACAAATGATCTATTTAGTCTCGTTTCCTCTCTTGGAAGAGGTCCAGTGTTGAGTGCTCTGGAAGAAGATGAAACCCCACCCCCCGCCCCAACCCTCTGTTCCCCCATACACCCTGACAGTATGACCTTGTATGTAAGTAAAAACTATCCTTAGCTTCCAACGGGCGATGGTGTTTTGTCTGGAAGAAGGACTGATGTTTCAATAATAAGGTATCAGTTGCTTCTCTCCTATCTAACCCCATTGAACATGCATTACCCCACAGGATGACTGGTTACACATTACAGATGCAAATGCTGTTATGTAAGATTGTTTCACCCAGGCGAAAGGAGACTGGTTATGACGGTTCACTCATACAATTAGTTTCTGGGACTCTTGCATTGTTACAATTTTTTTTAAAGCTTATAAGAGGCATTTGTCTTTTTATTTCCCTTTCAAGTTGCCTTTCAAATAAATCCAATTTCCTTTTGCTGTAACTTCTAAAACAGATTAAACCAAAGCATCAATTCACACTTTCCCATTTTCGTCACTACCTTTCACCAAGAGCTTCAGTGAAAAGATATCACTAAGTGCTGCGCTGAGTATTATTTTCTCCTTATGTGGGGTGGGGGGCAAGAGGTTTATAGTTGTTCGTATGAAAAATATTACAATACTTAATACATAACAATACAAGAATAAACTCTGTGTTTCATGTATTCGCAACTGTAAACCTACTTTTGCCCCACCGTGTATTTGGCCAAATAGGATGGGAAGCCGCGAGGATTATGTGATACTGACCTCTCCAAACGACAAACTAGCTCTTCTTTCTTTTACACCCAAACAATAGATGCTGCCTGCCTACCTGCATACAGGCCTCTGACCTGTCTCCTTACCTGCATCACTGCCTGTGTCTCCCCCATCCCCCCCCAAAGCTCTGCTGCTACCCATAATTCCCAATGCCAGACCCAGCAGTTCTTTACCGTTCTCTACCACCCTTGACCTCTGGGCAGCATGGAACTCTGGTGTTTTGCCCAGTTTTTGAAACTCCTTTGCCTATTCTCTCTCCTCCAATTCCGTACGCGGCCTCATCCTCTGCTCATCAAGTCCCGCTTCTCCATAGGGTGGGTGCGACGTGGTTGCCTGCCTGCTGCTCCTCTCCTCTCCTGCTCACACTCTCCCCGGGGAGGGAACGTGGATTGGTGCGTGGCCGCCCGGCATCTCTCCCCCTGTCTTGATAGCAGAATCTGGTCTGCCTTGGAGAATCGCTCCTCTTGCTCTGTGTGCCTCCCTGTCAAAAATAGAAGTCAAAGTGCGTTTACTTCCCCCGGCCAGGGGGGACCGTTTGACCAGGCTAATTGGATCCCCTCCCGGGACTCTGAGTCCTGACGGGAGTGAGGACAGGCATTGGAGCTGACTCGTCCCAGCTTGCTGAGATGGTTTGTGACTTCTTCCCGGCTGGACCCCCAGAACCACCATGGTCCCTGCCCCTTCTGAGTAGAGGCCCACAGTGGACTCTTCTGAGCCTTTAAACCATTTCTAGCCAGATTCCGCTTCTGTTGCTTCCAACCAAGGACCCCTAATGGACAGGACCAGATTCATTCTGGGTGAATTCCAAGCCTGTATCTGCAGATGGCCTTGACCACTGTCCCAACTTCCCACTCACATACCTTCCAATGCCTGGCAGAAGCTTCCACTTAATACCTCCCCTCTAACCCGTGCAGAGCCAGTTCATTCTCATCCTTCGCAAGGCAGTTCCTCCTCCCGCATCCCGTAAGTGTCCTCCAGGGATGGCCGGCCACCTCGGTCACCAAAGCCAGAAAGATGGGAACACGTTCTGATTCCTTCCCTTCCTTTAATTCATCCCCCAGCCAGTCATTCCCTGGGGGAATGTATCGTTTCTTTCCCATATCCTCCTTATTCACCTTTTCCCCATTATTTTCCAAACTGGTTGAGACCCTGGTCATTTCATACCTGGACCACTTCAATGATGTCCTAAACAGTCTCTCAGCTTCCAGATTCTACCCACCACTGCCAACACAAGCTCTCTCAAGTACTGATGTTAGGATGCCACCACCTGCTGAAAATCATTCCAGGTTTATCACGAAGGTACAAATCCCTTGGTTCAGGTAACCTTCTGCAGAGGGTGTGGTCACAGGCTTTGGAATTAGAGTCCGGTGCTCAGACCCCAGTCTCACCATGTAATTTAACTGCTGGGCCTCAGTGTTCTTATCTGTACAATGGCAGATAATAATAGTATAATCTCCTCATAAGTTTATGTGCGAAGTAAGTAGTTAATCCATGAAAAGGCTGTAGCTGAGAGTCACATAGTAAGTGCTCAATAAACACTTATTACAATAAAAGCCAACTCTAATCCACCTTGCTAGCCTGACCGTCTCAGTTTCTCTGATACGTTTCTAAAGGTTTTACCAATCAGAATCACATCCATTGTCTTTTTCTACCACAGTGTCATTGTTCAGATCATTCGCTCTGTGCTGAATGCCCTCCTCCCACTCCACCTGTGCCAGTGGTACAATTTTGGATTGTAGACTACCCCATTCTTAATGGCTCCAAGTAACCATTTGTTTAGGATTCTGTGGGTTGGCTGGGCAGGGTTCAGCGCAGATGGTTCTCTGCCCCACCAGGTGGTCTACCTCACTCACGCAGCTGCAGGATTCAAGATGGCCTCACTCATGCGCGGGCCCTCAGCGGGACACTGCGGGTCAGTCTTCTCTCTAATTTTCTCATGCTCACAGGCCTCTCCCCTTGTCATATTTCAAACTGAAAGGCTTCTCTCTGCATGGGTTTTCTAGCAGTACCCAGACTTCTTTACATGATGGCTCAAAACAATAAGAGGGTGAAACCAGGAATTTTGGTACAAGGCCTCTTAAGGACTAGCCACGGTTTGTTCACGGTGTCACTTTCTGCTGCATTCACGCGAGTCACAGGGCTATCTTAGATTCAGGGAGGAGAAGCAGACTCTACCTTTTGGTGAGAGACATTGTGGTCACCTTGGGCTACCCTACCAACACACCACAGACTGGGTGGCCTGAACGACAAACATATATTCTCTCCTAGGTCTGGGGGCTGGAAATCCAAGATCAGTGTACCGGAAGGGTTGGTTTCTGGCGGGGCCTCTCTTTCTGGCTTGTAAATGGCCACCTTCTCGCTGTGTCCTCACAAGGCTTTTCTCAGAGCACAGTATGAGAGAGAGATCTCCCGTGTCTCTTTTCTTTTTATGAGGACACCAGTCCTATCAGCTTATGAGGCCATCCGCATAACCCCATTTAACCTCGATGAGCTCCTTTTAAGCCCTATCTTCCATTACAGTCACATTGGGGGTTGGAGCTTCAACATATGAAGTTTGGAGGGACATAATTCAGTCTATACCAAGAGGAGTGAGAAAAAAAAAATCACATTGCAAAAGGATGTGCCGGATGGAAGGGATAGCTGTGCCCATTTTTGGACATAATTCACCACCCGTCTCTGCCACTAAAGTGATGTTCACTCTTCACGGTTTTCCCTCAGCCAGGCCAGCACGGATGCCTCCTCCCTCAGCTCTCGCGGAGCTCTAAGTATGGGTTTCTCATTTCGCGTGACCACATCCTGCCTTGAATGCAAGCATCTGGTTTCAACTCGAACCTCAAAGCAATGGCCTTTTTTTAAAAAATATCTTTAAATTGTCCCACAGTCCCTTACACAGAAAAGGCCATACTAAATGTTGGTCGAATGAATAAAAAATGCACTTAATTTTACTGTTCCATAAAATGACAGCTACTCACAGACCAAGCTCGATTGGGGGCCTGGACAGCTGTCACGCGCTGCTGGTCTCCCATGTCCTCGGTCCTCCAGCTCTCCCAGCAATCCTGACCATCATGTGTTGGAAGAACTCGGAAGGCTGGACACTGGGGGCCAGAAGGCCTGGGTTCCTGTCCCATTTCTGCCACTTTTTAATTGTGACCATAGACAAGTCATTGATTTCTCTTGCCCTCAGCTTCCTCATGTCCAAAAGAATAATAATAATACCTTTTCTAGGATTGTTGTGAGAAAACAATATGATGATTGAGGTAAAAGCACTTTGTGAAATTCAAAGAACTTCACAGATGTTATTACCTGTGTTAGTCTGGTTGGGCTGCCGTAACAAAGTACCATGGATTGGGTGGCTTAAGCAGTAGAAATTTGTTTTGTCACACTTCTAGAAGCTGGAGGTCTGAGATTTGGGTGCCAGCATGACCAGTTTCCGGTGAGGCTCTCCCCTTGGGGTGTGGATGGCTGTCTTCTCACCCTGTGCTCACATGACCTCTCCTTTGTGCCCATTTGGAGAGAGAGTGCTCTGATGCCTCTTCTTATAAGAACACTAATCCTATTGGATCAGGGCCCCATCCTCATGTCCTCATTTAACCTGAATTACTCCCCTAGAAGCTCCATCTCCTAACATTGGGGGTTAGGACGGCAGCAGATGAATTTTGGGGAGGTTACAAGCCTTCAGTCCGTGATACTGCCACTGTGAATTCCGAAGCACACAGTTCATCTTCATTGGTCTGGCTTGGTTCCTTGCTAACTCTGCTCTAAACCAACCCTTCTGATGCACCTATAGTGCCTGTCACGTTGTGGAAATTAGTACGCAACAGCATTGCCTTTTGTTATTTCCAATCCCTATTGACAGATGTAAGGGGAGTAGGAAGTGAAGGCAAATGTTCTAAGATTTCCAGTTCTAAATAGAAGGGAAGGATTTGTCCTCTTGGGTTCTTAACTTTTGTGGAAGAAAAGGGGCCACATGTGAAACCTGACGAGCTCAGGAGAGGCCTGCATGGCAGCCTTTTGAACTCAGAGACCTAAAGTGACCACTTGGGATGGTCTGAAATTATAACTGTCTAACTAAAAGCAGTTCATGGTGGGTAGTCCTGTCCTAGGCTGGTACTTTTCCCTAACAAAGGTCAAACTTTGCCTTAACTGAGCCTGTCTGCTGTCTTTTTGCATCTAAGATAACATGCCTTTGGAACATCAAGATAATTTCCTTTTTCCGGACCCCTCAGGGCACAGTCTCCCACCAGAGCAGAGACCGCTGAGGCCCTCACTGTCATTTGCTCTCCCACATACCATCACCATGTGCTGTGAACGTTCACTGGTAACTGTGGCTTACCCACCAATGTGAAAGAAGCGTGTGTCTCTCCATTGTACTTTTTATCCAGTCCCAGGGATTTTCCTGCTTTGCTTTCTCCTTCCTCCCTAATCTATCATCAGTGGATTTCCTGTAACCCTTTACCTCTCCTCTTTTGACTCTAATGTATAAAATAAGGTGCTAGCCCTGGCTGGTGTGGTTCAGTGGACTGAATGCTGACCTGGAAAGCAAAGGGTCACCGGTTCGATTCCCAGTCAGGGCATATGCCTGGGTTGCAGGCCAGGTCCCCAGTAGGGGGCACACAAGAGGCAACCACACATTGATATTTCTCTTCTCTTTCTCCCTCCCTTCCCCTTGCTCTAAAAATAAATAAATAAAATCTTTTAAAAAATAAAATAAGGTGGTAAATAAAAATACAAATAACAAAATAATGTGCTACCATTCTCCATAGCATTTCTCAACCTGTTGAGATTTTGCTTCCCAGCGATTGTTGTCAGTTTCGCTCAAATAAACTCATAAAAAATTCTCTACAGGTTTGTATGTTTCTTTCATTGGCACTTCATAGCGGGGTGGAAAACTTTCTGACAGCTATGTTGGGCTGTCTCTAAATTCTCAGGAAGACACATCCCCCTCCTTCCGAATCATCAAAGTTCACTCAAATTGCAGAGTGAGAAAAACCAACCTTAAACTCTCAAGAACGGCTTCTCAGTGGGAAAAAAAAAAAAAGTTTAAAAAAATGGCAGGCCGCCTAGTGTGCTCTGTGGCTGGTCACAGGGCAAGAGCGGCTGCCTCTTGCATCACTGCAGGGCAGTTCTCAGTGTTCCATGCCACCAGAGTCTCTGTCCTGGTGAAGGACCCTGAGTCCTACTTCCCTCATCTGCTCCCACTTATCACCTCTCCTTACACACCACCTTAGATTTAATGAGGATCACGAGACTCCCATCTTTATAAAGCCCCAAGAAAAGCCTGGTTTTTATAACGAATAAAAATCAGTTATTAAGTTCTACCAGACATGGAGATCTCGTGCTACTTTTTAAGCGATAATTCCATTAAGTACCACTAGAGGACCCTCTTCAGCCTCGCCAGTCCACGCTTGGTAGATTCCTACCCTAAAGGACTTAGGAACAAGCAACTCAACAGCGCGGGGGTCTGTCAGTGTGAGCTTCTACTAACTGAATCTATTAACATACTCTCTTAATGCCAACACCGTCTTAACACTGAGCATCTCTTCAAAGACTTCCGGAGTGAGGACGCGACCTCACAGATCAGTAGCCTCGCATTTCCTCAAGTGTCCTCTAAAGGCAGCCAGCAAGACCCTCTTTGAGACTCTCATTAAAAATGTACATGGGAATCCATTCCCAAATCAACCTTTTTGGCATTTATCTGATTCTGAGTTTTCCAGCAGACCTGTCCGGTGTCTCTTACACACACATCTAAGCACCGCAGCAGCCCTAGCCCTTACTTCTGAAGGCGTAGTCCTTAAACAGGTAGCATCAATCACCCCAGAGCTTGTCAGAGATGCCGGATCTCGGGCCAGACCCTACCCCAGACTTCTTGAATCGGAATCTACACTTTTAGCAAATCCTTACCCGTGTCATATAAACATTGAAGTTCAAGGAGACTGGTCTAACCCACCTCTCTAATATACAAGGCAGCTGGGGTCCAAGAACCCAAATGACTTGCCCAAGGCCACACAGGTAAGCCAGAAGGCTATGTGGATGCCTGGGTAGGAGCCTGTGCTTGGAGTCAGAGAGATCAGTGTTCGAATCTAGGCTTTCCCCTTTGCTGTCCTGAAATCTGAGGTAGGCCCCTGCGTACATCTAAAAGCCTCCAATGATCTGTTGTTACAGAGGTAACACTGCATCAGCGGCTTGTTGAGAAGATAAAATGAAAAGCAGGTTACAAGCACCTAGAAACTGATCTTAAGATCATGATTCTGACTTCGATCTCCAGATTGTATGCTGCCTCCTAGGCATCCCACTTTGCATGCAAGACGTGGGAGATGGTGCTTTAGAGAAATTTGGTCTCTTTCAGACTATTACGTCTAATTTAGATTCTAGGTTTTGAAAGAATGAGGACAAGGGTGGGGACTGTCCAGAGGAAAGTAAACAAACTGTGTCACAGCTGGGCGATGGCGCAGACCCCTGCTGTTGCGGCTCCTCCTGGCTCGGGTGGCCAAGGACCTGCAGAACGGGGACAACCTGAACGACATCCTCCAGGAGGGCGAGACCTCTGCCTTCAGACCGTGCTTTTCCCCAGCTTTCGGGTCCTTCCCCTCCAGGTCCTCCCTGTCTGACCCCTGTGTCCCCAGGCAGGTTCTTCACAGCCTTTGTAAGTGGGGCTCCTCCTCTTCCTGCTTCCTGGGACACCCGATAAATTCGGGGCCTTCGTCCCACACCTCCGAAGTCTCCTGCTCTGTGCTTCACTGTAGAGGACCATCCAGCTAAAGCGATAAATCAAGTTCAACCCTCGCTTCACTTCCTTTCAAGAAATATTTGCATTTTAATGAGATCTTGTCTCGTCTGAAACCCCAAATAGTGAGCAATGTATCACCCAGTGATGCAGACATTTTGGAGCGGAGTGACACGGGGATTCCTTTAGCACCCCTCAAACCCTGCGACTGTGAGCAATAACCAGAGCCGCCTTCAATGAAAACAGTCTCTAAAGACCCACCCTCTCTCTAAGCCTCCCTCCCTCCTTTTTCTTTCTCCTTCTCTCCTTCTCATCTTGCAAACCATTTGACATTACGTGATTAAGAACAGACTTACCGACAGACTTTGCAGTCAGACTTCCTGGGTTCAAACCCAACTCTGCCACTTACCCTGTCTATAACTTGAACCAGTAGCTTAACTTCCCTATTCCTCAGTTTCTTACCTGTACAATGGGTTGATTACAGTAGCAAGTACTTTACTAGGTTGTTAGGCAGTTCACGTGAGCTCGTGTTTGTAAAGAGTTTGGAGTATGCCTGGCTGGCACTGTGTGAGTTGTTGCTTCTATAAGCCAGGTACTGAGATGGGTGCTTTTGGGTCTGGAGATGAAGGGTTCAGTTGCTAGATGTGGAGATTTGAGTGAAGGGAAGATAAATGTAAGATGATAACATGAAGCCAAGAATGATGATAATCCACTGGTACCCATCTCCGAAGTCCTAAAACTCCTGGAGGAGAGTAGCAGATTTGGCTCTAAGCTTCTTAGCCACTGAGGTCTTCAAGATAAGTTGTTTAGGAGAAACACCTTGGCATTTAGTTTTAAAAATATCTCTTGTGACCTCTGGCTGGTGTGGCCCAGTGGATTGAGCATTTGCTTGTGAACCAAAAGGTTGCTGGTTTGATTCCCAGTCAGGGCACATGCCTGTGTTGTGGGTCAGGCCCCTGGTTCGGGGCTTGTGAGAAGCAACTCATCCACGTTTCTCTCCTTCTCTTTCTCCCTCCATTCCCTTCTCTCTAAAAATTAATAAATAAAATATTTTAAAAATATCTGGCGCGTCATCACAGAGACAACACTATGTCATGTGCCAGCAACAAGTGGATCAGGTGTATATTATAATGTTATAATACCTGCCTTAGCCCATTTGACCTGCTATAATAAAATACTACAAGCCTAGGTGACATAAACAACAGAAATTTATTTTTTGCTGTTCTAGAGGCTGAAAGCCTGAGATCAGGGTACTCTAATGGCCTGTGAGGACCCTCTTATGGGTCACAAACTTATCACTGTGTTACCACAAGGATCTCGATGAGATCTCTAAGAGCATTAATTCTGTTCATAAAGGCTACTCTGTTAAGACCTAATCACCTCCCAAATGACCCACCTCCTAATTCCATCACCGTGGTCATTTTGAGGGCAACAAACATTCAGACCATAGCAATATCTTTTAACATGAGTTGATGGCATTGTACCAAAGCACCACTGGAAAATTCTGTAATGGAGGATGTGAAGGCAGGGTTGCAATATCATTGGTTTCAGGGACCCAGGCAATCCAGCTCTTCAGTATTTGTTGCCTGATTCAAGGACAGATTTTTATAGCAGTGGTTAGCAAACTATTTTTTGAAAAACTACAGTGAAGCCTCGGCTGGTGTGGCTTAGTGGGTTGAGCACTGGCCTGAGAATGGAATGGTCACCCATTTGATTCCTAGTCAGAGCTCACACCTGGGTTGCGGGCCAGGTTCCCAGTTGGGTGCATGTGAGAGACAACCAATACATGTTTCTCTCACATATCGATGTTTCTCTTCCTCTCTTTCTCCCTCACTAAAAAAATTTTCTCCCTTTCTAAAAAAATTTTTAAAAAAGAAATAAAAAAACTGCACTTTAAAATAACCTTTTTATTTTGGAATAAGTTTAGGTTTACAGAAAGGTTGCAAAGATAATATGGAGAGTCTATCTTATGTTTATCAAAGCTTGGAAATTAACACCAGCACATTATTGCTGACTGAACTAGACTTTACTTGGGTTTCACTACATTTCCCCCCTCTAATGTCCCCCTCTAGGGTTCCAGAATTTCAAGCAGGATATCCATTAGATTTAGTCATCATGTAGCCTTAGTGTCCTCTGGTCAGTGACAAATTCTAATTCTTGCTTAGTTTTTCATGACCTTGAAAGTTTTGAGGAGTATTGGTCAGGTGTTCTGCAGAGTGCCTCTGAATTTGAGTTTGTTTGTTGTTTTCCTCACTAATCATGGTGGGAGCTATGGGTCTGGAGGGGAAAAGATGACAGAGGCGAGGTGCCCTTCTCACCACATCACATCAGGGGTGCATTCTGTCAGTATCATCACTGGTGAACTTAACCTTCATTATGTGGTTCGAGTGGTGCTGGCCATGTGTCAAGTTACCGTCGCTCCCCTCTCCATACTCTCTTCTTTGGATGTGAGTCACTATATCCAGCTCACGCTCAAAAAAGTCAAGTTGCACCTTCTGGAGGTGAGACCTATTACATAGGATTCTTCTGTAAGAACGATCTGTCCCTTCTCCCCATGCATTTATTTAATTCATTTGGGTTTGGATATAACACCACGCTATTCGCTTTGCTGTTCACATTTGCCCAGCTTTGGCTATTGGGAGCTCTTTCTACATCCCTTTGACATGCTCCCATGCTTGCGTCTTTTGATCACTTCCTTGCTTTCAGAAACTATAAGATGTTCCAGGCTCATCTTGTATTTTCTCTACCCAGCCCTGGAATCAATCATTTCCTTGAGGAGCGCTGGTTCCTTTTATTACAGAACAGCATTTAGAAGTCAAGGTCTGGTTACTAGGTGTGTATGTTGCTACTGAAGCATGGAACACTGCCCAAAGGCGTCTATGCAAAAGTGTTGATGCATAAATTATACCTATAGGTAGAAAATAATATACTTGGTCCCTCTCTGGACCTCTGTCTCCATTATCTTGAACACTAACTTTGATTTGCGCACAAGAAAAGGTTTTCATGTGTTCCAGGACACACATCTCAGAAATATTTGAAGCTTTCTACCACTTATTCATGGGAAAATATACACTGTGTTATACAACAATACAATCGGATCACTACAGCATTTCTACGTGATACTTATTAACAGAACAAGATGGGTATTCATAGAATAAATTCTATATTCAGATCAAAGTCTGGCGATACACCTGTGGGAGGCTTATGATATTCTACAGCCCACTGACTGCCAGCGTAGAGCAGATATGGTTGATTATCTGTAAAGATTATTTGCCTTTCTTGCTAAAAGAATCTGGATTTTGTGCAGGCATCTATCCATTTATCTCTCCAGTACCTGTTTTAGGAGCAAATTCTCATTATTCTTGGCCAATGATGATAACTCTGTTCCCGTTGCCAATGTTTGATTTAGAGGTAGAAATAATTTGCTGGGAAGTCCACTGGCAGGAGAGCTTCTGAGAAAAGTTGTCTTGATGATAAAAAGAGATTCATTCTGAAAGAAGACGTCACTTTTCCTATTTTCTACCTGTTGCCCAGAACTGTAGCAGCCATCCTGTGACCACGAGAGGAGCTACGGGAACATAGCTGAGGATGGAGACGACAAAAGATGGACAGAAGCTGGGTCTTCCACAACATTGTTGAGCTTCTGAATTAACCAACTTGAGAGGACCCCTTGCTCTATAAGATAATAAATATTCTTTGTTGCACTGTCAATTTTCAGTTATTCTTTCTTTTACTTGCAGCTAAAAGCATCATAATGAATGTCTTCCTTTAGAATATTTTAAGCAATAATTAACTTTTTGTGATCCAAAGCCCTTTTCGAAATTCACCCATTCATTTGGGTGAATTTGACATGTATATCATTAATGTATTTATTCATTCATTTCTAATACATGTTTAATGAGAAAGAGCAGCAACAGAGAGAGAATGATCTAATAGTCACATGCATATATAACAAAAAGCTATGAGAAACAGTAAGAAGGGAGAGGATAAGGAACAGTGTGAGAATAACTGAAGGAGACAACTGAGGCTGGGAAAGGGTGGAATTGTAGACAGAAAAGGGACTGCTTACTAAGCCTGATAAGCTCAGTGGAGGCCTGCATGGCCTATAAACTCGGAGACTACAAGCAACTACCTAGGATGGTCTGAACATCAAATTCTTAACTAAAAGCAGGTCCTGGTGGGTAGTCACATCTTAGACCTACAGCTGTCTTGACAAAGGTCGATCTTTACCTTAATGAACCTGTCTATTCTCTTTGTGCATCGAAGATAATATACCTTAAAAAGGTCAGAGTAATTGTTTCTCATTGATATCTTGTGCCCTGCATACACCTCTGTGCTGTAAATGTTAATTATTAACTATCCTGTGCCCAGTAATGTCAAAGAAGTGTGTGTCTCTCCATTTTACTTTTTATCTAATCCCAGAGATTTCCCTGCTTTCCTTTGTCCGGCCCCTTTCCTCTACCCGCTGTGGATCTTGTATAACTTTCCTTACATCTCCTTCTTTTATTCCGGTGTATAAAATAAGCTGCAAAACTGTCATTCTGTGAAGCATTTTCTCAATCCATTGAGATCTTGCTTCCCAGCAATTGTTGTCAGTTTGGCTCAAATAAACCCATAAAACTTCTCTTCAGGTTTGAACGTTTCTTACAGCAACAGAATTAAGATACAACATCGTTTAGCAAGTGATGTGTGAACTAAGGTCCTAAAGCAATGGTAGGAGTAGGAAGGAGGCCTTGGGAGGAGAATGCTGTGTGCAGAGCCACTGGGTAGGAAGCAGCAGGAGGCCCTGGAGAAACCTGAAGAAGCCCTGTGGGACAGGAGGAAAGAGACTGGGGGAGAGAATGCCACACCTAAGTCTAGAGACGTAGGCATGGTCCAGAAGACATAGACTCCATCTTGGAGACCATAGTAAAGATTTTTGCCTCTCTCCTAAGAGAATAAAGAAGGGCTGGGATCTGGGCGTGATGTGATTACACAACATAATTAGTTCATTTGAGGCACCTTGGGGCTCAGTCTTGCCATAGTACTGAATTCAAATGCAAAACACTGTCACTGAAAGACAAAGATCTTTCTGATCATTATACATGCCTTCTAGGGGAAATCTGTGGCAGAGTATTATTCTCAGCAGAAGTTTATTTTCTCATGGTTCTGGAGGCTAGAGGTCTGAAATCAAGGTACTGGCAGGGACTTGCTCCCTCCAAAAGGCCCAGAGAAGAATCCTTGGTGTCTCTTCCTACCTTCTGGTATTGGCAATCCTTGGCGTTCCTTGACCTGCAGCTGCATCTCTCCAATCTCTGCCTTCATCCTTATGCAGCCTTCTTCTCCGCATGCCTGTGTCTCTGTCTGTGTATTCAGACGGCCTTCGCATAAGGACAGCAGTGCTGGATTTAGAGCCCGCCCTAATTCAGTATGACCTCACCTTAACTAACCACGTCAACAAAGACCCTATTTCCAGATAAGGTCACATTTTGAGGGTCCAGGTGGACATGCGTTTTGAGGGACAATATTCAACCCACTACAATGATTAACACAAGGTATAATTTATAACAAACCACCATTTCTGAAAACCACCATTTCTGAAAACCACCATTTCTATCCATCCCCACTTCTGAAAACCACCATTTCTATCCATCTGAAAACCACCATTTCTATCCATCTGAAAACCACCATTTCTATCCATCCCCATTCTAGAGCAGCTCTGGAACCTCTCACCTCTCCATCCCCCTCCCCCTCTTCCATCCCCACCCTTCCCCAGCTTCAGCCTGCAGGCCCCTTGTTGTACCACAAGCTCACCTTCTCTCCCTTCTGTCTCTGTACCATCTCTCCAAACATTCATCTTGGGTGAGGATCACAGCAATTGGGGGACTGGGCTGGCAAAAGCCAAATACACACAGAGGACAGAAAAATGGGGAAGAACATACAGAAGAAGTGAAATACTTTAGTGGACAATGGAAGGGTGGAACAGGCTGCCCATGGAACCTGCATTTTAGGAGATTATTCTGGTGTAGCAAGAGTCTGATCGTTGGGGGCGGGCAAGAGCACAAGGGTCAAGAGGCCCATGGGGGGGCTATCGCAGCTGCTCTGAGAGCTTGGACCAGGGTGATGGCGGAAGAAGGCAGGTGCAGCTATATTCCAGGGGCAATACTGATAGGGTGCCGGAAGGGTGGGTGAGGAAAAAATCTGATCAAAGCTATGGACCCTGTTCTCAGGAAAAGGCATATTCAAAAATTTTTATACAAATTCAATGACTCCTAAAACTCATTCTCAAACTAACAGTCCTGGCTCTAGGGGAAGAGTTGCAGGCCTCTGGAAATACAGCTCTTCCGAGCTGAGCTTCTGATAGCTACTGAGCAGCAGCCAAGCTGAGGTTATTCTTTGTGAGTGTTGCCTGGAGTGGTTCGATGTTGCCTAAAATGAGCGAAGCCATCAGCTCTAACAGCCGGGTACCCGAAGGAGTAGGAGATGGGCCAAGGGGACAGCTGCAGAAAGGACTTTCACAGCATTTTTTCCTCCCCAAAATCATGAGCACAAAGAGATGAAATTTCAGCACAGGAAAAGCCAGTGGATATCCCAGGGAAGCCTGGGGCAGAGGTGAGAGGAGGCAGGTCCTCTGTAACAGGACATCAGCACAGACGCTGAGAAGTGGGAGGTCATGCAACAGGGAGTGGGGCCATGCCAGACCCCATGACCCCCAGGTCTTCTTGTATGAAGTCAGGCAGCTCACAGCAGCCCTAATCCTGGGGACTCGGGCTTCACTGAGTGCTATGAATCTATGTGAACACTCATGACATCCTGCCCCACACCACACAGGGCTGGTCAATAAAGCCAGGCTTCTGCTTTGCAACCTCTTACGATGGTATATTCAAGCTTGGTTCCCAAGTATGTGGGGACCCCACCCACAGGCTGGTGGATGGTGGGGGAGTAAGCTGACTCAGGCTGGGCTGGGGCCACAGGGGTTGATACAATTGGGAGTGGCCATTTGGGAGATTCTGCCCAAGGAAGGTAGCCAGCCATCTAAATTACCAGCTAAGACTGCGTTTAATCGGGCCTGGCATCAGGAGCCAAGTGTTCCAGTTCGGGGACTAAGGGTACAGTAGGACAATCTCCGTGCAGTCATGGTGGCCAGCGTCCATGGATGCCTTATGAATCTAGGGAGGATGTATTTGAGATGAAACAGTGTTACTGATGAATGGCTTCTGGGGCGAGAAACAGGAATCAGGTCACTGGAGAGAGAGGCGGGCCGGAAGGGGCAGTGCAGGTTTGAAGGGTTCTGGCCCAGCAGGCCAGGGACTGGGAGCCTGGATGGACACAGTGACTGGGCATGCCCAGCTCTAGTTGTGGGCGGTGCTGTTGTGGGGAAGGGAATACACAAGTTTTGGTTTGCTTCCATCTCAGGGACTTTTGGTTGATCATTTATCTAGGCTCAGGGCCAGACATTGAGCATGAATCTAAGGGTTTGCAATAGTTGACCTGTTGCCAGGCTTGTTTTCTCATTGGTCTGTGGGCTCTGCCTGGATGACCTATCATGTAACAGGTCACTCTGTTCTTTCTACTGGGCATGCGGGAGGCAGACATTGTTTCACACATAGATTTCTGCTAAGACTTGAAACCAGGCCCAACTCCTAGCAGGGCTGGGCAGGACTGACTGGATTTCCCATACCCTACCCAGACCTTATCAATTCCCTCTCCTGGGGTTCTGGCCTTCCACCCTCCCCAAGAAACCTTGGGCAGCTGCCCACCAGACAGGGGGCTCCATCTCCCCCTCCAGTACTGGGTATCTCCCTTGGCAGGACATCGATTTCCAGCCTGGGCCATGGAGCCAGATGACTTGGTCTGACCTCTGGCTCTGACACTTCTTCCAAATGTAATCTTGAGTACACTTTATTCAACCGCTGATCCATAGTTTCTTCTATCTGCAAGTAAGAGAAATAACTCTAAATCAAAAGTAAATAAGGCAATTAAATGAGATCATGCATGTGAAGTACTTGACCTAAGGTCTACCACATATAACTACTACCTGGTATTATTATTATATTTCATGATTCGCTGCTTTGGTTAGGGACTATTCCCTGACCTTGCTCTGGCTCTTTCTGTCCCTTATCCACCCATCTGTGATGATGCAATGCTCACATATCTCCAGGTTGAGATGTCTTCATGTACCCTGGGGAAACTCTGCCATAGCATTTGTGTCTGAAGAGATTCACGTGCATATATTTTAAAGGAAGGGTGGGGATCAACCTCAAGCCAGGTCAGTATAATTCTTCCTTAAAAAAAAATATTTCCACTCTAAATGGAGAACAAACAGACATCTGGGGACACAGTGAAGGTGACATCTCCTTTCAGAAAAGCTCTTTAAAAGGCTGAATACATAGGACAGATGGAAGAAGGTTGTTTGGTTATTCAGTTTGACTCATAGCCGGATTGCAGATAAGTTTAAAAACAGCCTACGGGACAATATTTACAGAAAGGGTAATGGTATGTTATTCTCCACCATCACTAATAATAGTACAAGATTAAACTAATTATATGAGGAAAGAGTCGGTTTAGGTCCAAAGAAAAAGGAACAGAGATAGTTCTAGTAGAACCAGCTTAAAAATACAAAATTTAGAATTGTTCTAGGTATCCTGGAAGTCACATTTAAGGTGTAGAATGCAGCAATGTTAACATAAGCAAGTATACATTCTGGGTCTGCTGAGTCTATGTGGTTTCATAGGGAAGTAATTAATACCTTGCCTTTCCCCCCCGATAATGGATTTATTTCCCTCCCTTTGCTTTTCATTGTCTCTGTTCACTTTTCACTTCTCCATGCCATCTATTCCCTTTTACCTTGCTTTAGTGACCACGACGGGATCTTCTCTTTGCTCAATTAAACTGAAAACTAATACCCTCTCTTCTTTCAAATGCTCTTAAAATACTTTATCTCCCACCTTCAGCCCAGACCTTGCACACATTTACACGCTACTACATACAGAGGAAGGTGATTGAGAAATTGGGAAGGGGTCTTTGCTGCAGTTTTATTTAGCTTCCCTAAGTCTTCTGAGCATGAACTTCTGTGTAGACTTCTGGTGCCTGAGCTCCCAGCACGCATTTTTCATTCTGCAGGCTATGGAATCCTGATGCTGCCATGAGGAACTACCTCCTGGACTTTCACAAATGCTCTGCCCCATTGGAAGCGGTCCTGGTGGGACTGCCAAGGGAGATGGCCCAGCCCTCTCCCCTGGGCAGGATTAAGTGACACAAGTTAGACCAAGTAGATATTCTCTTCCTGGAGCTGGAATTGTAGCAAAATGGCATAGAAAGGCAGAACATAGCTGAAGATTGTTAATCATGAAAAAGACCATTGAAGAGGTGATGGCATACCTGGAGCTACTGTGTTCTTGTCCTTTCTCAGGTCTTTCTTAGCTTTCCGGGGGATGGAGAGCCATCCCATATCCTTTCCAATAAGTTTCTGTTTGCTTAATTTAGTTACGGTTGATTTCTGTGTGGTAAGCAAAGAACCCCCCAAAGACATTTTGATACACTGTTCTTTATGAGATTATTAAGCACTACAAAACAATTGCCATGTGTTCTTTTAAAAACTATCTTTTCTTGCTTGAAGGCATTAATAAAATGTTGATTATTGGTATGGAGATAGTCGTAACATTTTGAGGGAGTCACCAGATGGTGACATTACATATTATTTCCTAATTCAGTTTATCTCGAAATGTGTGTGTTCATTAAATCTTGAGGAAATGCTATTATCATCATTATTATGTTATAGCTCTGCTTTTTAAAAATGAAGCTATAGAATATCTTGCAGGGATATAATTTGGATGTGATAAAAGCAGTTCTTCAGCAATATCTCAGTGGTATATACCTTAGATTCAAAACAGTTTAGGTCCAAAATGTCTGAAGGCCAACAAAGAACTTCAGAAGAGGGACATATCCTAAGTGGCTGCAGCCCATATGTGGGTTTCATTACACTCTGCCAGGACCCAACCACTTACACGTTGCTGTGGCTCACACACAAACCTTTCGCAGATCATGATAAATGCTTCTTTGATATTATAGGCATTCCTCTCAGCAAACCCCTCAAGCAGTGGACTCTGACCAGAAGCCATGTGGATGGTAGAAAAGACCTTTGCTTTGAATTATAAGGGAGATTGCAGATTACATTGTTATGATCAAACAAGGGCTAGAAAAGAGTTCTATATTTATAATAGGAAGTTCATGGATTTTTTTTTCTTTATGAGAGTTCTTTTGGTAGATAACACCAAAAAAGGACATGATAACAGTGAACCCTGGTATTTCTGACTGTTGGAAACTCTCACTGGTAAATATCAGCATCTACTGAAAGGAAAAAAATTATGTATGAGTGAGTGTTTGCTCTTACACCTCTGCTTTCAGTTCTGATTTTTCCTCCTTCACTGATGTATCAGTTAGCTAGTGCTGTGTAACAAACCAATACAAAAGGTAGTCTGTGTAACAAATCAATACAAAAGGTAGTGGCTTAAAACAGCCAACATTAATTGGCTCATGAGTTTGTGGGTTGGTTGGGTGGTCTTTCTGGCCTCGGCTGGGCTTGCTCACTCATGCATCCATGATGAGGTGGAGGGCTACCTGCTGGATCATCAACAAGGCTCTCTTCTGCTCATCTTACAACAGACCTGAGAGAGACAGAGCAAGAGAAAGAAAACAGGCAAGGCATTTTTTTTTTCAAGTTTTAAGCTTGGAATGGGCACATTGTCCCTTTAAGCCTAAGGTAGCTATGAAAATGCATTGCAAAGGGTATAGTTTTAAAGAGGCATGAAACGTTGTGGCCATTTTTAATTTCCCACACTTAAGAATATCACAACTCTGCTAGTCTCCTTTGTGTGTGTGATGTGAAATGAGAAGAATGGTGGAGAGAAATAGTGAATCCAAGAGAAGAGAAGTGGAAGGGAGAGAGTTCATGTGGGTTAAATTTCAGAAAGAATTTGGGCAATTTGGCAAATGAACGGACTTAAAACAACTTCAGTATGGAAGACAAATGGGCGTGAGAGGAAATAGGGTCTGATATGTGTTTTCATGGTTTAAGAATTTGATCCCTTTTAATATTCTAGAAGAGATGTAAGTAAATTACTTTTTTGGCTATCAAGCCATACATTTTTCAGTGTAAGACAGAGAGAGCTATGTGGGGTCCCAGGACTTATTTGAATTAAGCATTTAGATTTCGAAAGGAAGACCTTAAAAAAATCTCTACCAAACTACAGGAAAAATAAAATATTAATCCCCTCAAGGAATGGAATCAATCATATTTAGATGTTTATTATTTTATGAGCACTATCAAGTTTAGTATGTCAAAATTTTGAACAAATGTGGTGTTCTCTGAAGACTCTGTGGTTTAAGTGTTTTCAAATATCCATGGAAATGTAAAGAAATAATATATTGACTAATTCCTAGCTGTGCGATGCTGCCAGCTTACTTGAACATTTGAAAGATTGCTCCGCTAAACCCACACTCTTTTGTTCATCCCTTTGTACGCTGGTAGTGTGGGTGTTTGAAATCTGTAACACCTGTGAAATGCATGGGAGCTGCCCAGGGAGCCGAACTCAAGGGCTGGAATGGTAGCTCAGCCTGTATTCAAATCCTGACTTTACTCTTTACTGTGTGACCTTGGGCATGTCTCTTACCTAAGCTTTTTAAAAATCTGTTTTAAATTAATTTATTTCTTTTAAGAGATAGGGGAAGGGAGGGAGAAAGAGAGGGAAAGAAACATCAATGTGTGGTTGTCTCTCACGTGGCCCCCACTGGGAACCAGGCATGTGCCCTGACTGGGAATTGAACTGGCGACCCTTTGATTTGCAGCCCATGCTCGATCCAATAAGCTACATCAGCCAAGTTAAAAATCTTAAAATGAGGGTAACAATCCATTTGTGTAAGTTTGTTGTAAGTATTAAATGTATAATCTGTGTTGAGCATATAGATATTTATTTTTCATTCTTCAAAAAGAAGCTATAGCCCAGCCTTTATTGAACCAGCTTCAGGATACTTCAGATTCTCCAAATTTGCTCAAATAAGCTTGTCTCAGGTCTACTGTCAAGAAGCTATTGAACCAACAAAGATCTATCTTCCTGTTGTTGTAGAAGAGAGCTCAAGGTATAGTTGCCAACCTCAGTGTTGGTGCCACTGGGGCCATTTAAAAATATATTAATCATTAGATGTGGTTTTTATTTTCCGTATAGTGATTTCAGGTCTCAAGACACTTACAACCTAGTTGGGGAGAAAAGACAACAGAAAACTTTAAAATGCAACAAGTGTATCATCAGACACTATGTTTGGAATTTTAGGGCCTTCAAGGAGAGATAGATAAGGGTTGATGGGGATACTGAAGGTAAAGCAAGTTCCAGGGTACGGAGATGGTTAAGGGAGTGCTCTCGAAGAATGCTAGGAGGTGGGTGTAGAGTATAAAATAAGGTAGGAATTAGAGAGTTGAGTAGGGAGAAAGTAGATAATGAGGGTTTTGAGAGCCTGGCAGAGGCCCTTGATGGGGCAGAGGCTAGAGTATCACTAACAATTTCTGAACAATTGAAAAAGAACCATGAAGATTAGTGTCTGGCAGGGATCTCCAGATTCCTGAGGCAGAGCCTGGAATCAAGTGTCGGTTGGCAGGGAATCAGGCACATGGGGATGGGACCTGCCAAATGCGGTCATGGTGGAAGGGGCAGGAGAAAGTCACAAAGACCCTTCACTGCTGGAGTTTTGGAGAGCTGCAGGGTTTTTTGTGCACCATTTAGTCCAGACTGACCAGTACTATCCTGGCTCAAATATCTGCTTTGGGCAAGGATTCAGAAGGCAAAAGCTGTGCTGTTGGGAACTAGATGGGTGAGCTTTCCTCATTGTTGCCTTTGCAGAAACCGGGGTATTGCCTGTGAGATGCTTACAAACAATGCCCCATCCTTCAAAGTGGGGGAGAAGCAGGAATGAGAAGAGTGTGCCTCACCTGGTAGTTTGCACAGCAGCTACAATTTTCTTTCTGCCTGAACTCCATGATAAGACAGAGGGCAATTTCTCTCCCTACCCCTGGGCGAGGGACAAATAGAAAAGTGAAACATGGCACAGAATAACATGGGTTATTCTCTCAATGAGTAATGTCCATCTTTGCCTTCTCCAGGCTGTCAATTACGGAGAAATTGGCCCAAACAACATCTCAGGGAAAACTCAAGGTCAAACAAGTCCTCTGATTCAAGTATCAGTGGGACTACTGATGCTGTATTTTTCTGCCAATTAAAGGATGAGAACTTAAAGGTTTTCCTGTAACGTCTCAATAAATGACATCCAGGTCTTCCAGCTGGCATTCAGCATGGAACAAAGGAGGGGAAAAAGTGGAACTAGAAAAGCCCAAGAGTCAAGGTAAATTCCCTTATCCTCTGAGATGTTTTCTCATGGGGAGGTTTTGTCAGGGTGGGTAAAAGGGAGGATGAGAAGGAATATCATTCCTGGAGGAGAGGAATATTAAAATTTAAAGCTTGTATATTTACCTGCAAATAGTCTCTACAGAAATTGACAATTTAAACCAAGATATAAGCCATTCAAATTTATTACTCAACAAGTAGTTACTAAGGACCTAGTCCATGCCAGAGTCTCTCCCAAGAATGAGGAATGTATCAGTAAATAAAACAAGTCCCTGCTCTCATGGGATTGCACTGCCAGTGGTAGAAAATGGACAATAGCCTAGTGTCAAGTTTATTCACTTTTTCCAAGTGTTGATGAATATCACTGAATACTAATTTAAACAAAATTTTGAGTACCTACTAGATTTACCGAGCTGGGATAATGTTAGGATCTTGTCCCTGCTTTCCAGGTGCCCCTCCACTATTTGGGGGAGACAACACTTCACAAAGCAGTTAAACAATAATAGAAACGTTTGGGTCAGCATGGGTGGTTCAGCCCAGAGCACCGTAAGAGGATGGATTGCTTAAGCCAGAAAAGTCTGGGAAGCAAATGTTGGAGGACATTGGACTAACTGGACTAGGAAGGATGCAACCTCTGCATTCAGTGTTTTCTGGGGACGGTGCTCTCCCCCAACACCGTGTCTAGGGAGTGCATTCAGGACCCAATGCGCTGCCGGATGAGTGGCGATGCCCCAAGTGAAGGGTTAGAGGGAAGAACTCTGAACAGAGTCAGAGTGAGTCTTCTCCACACTGACATACCATGGGCACAACCTTTGTCTGGAGTAGGAATGTGGACCTCAGGAAATGTGCATTTTCTAAAACTACCATTATTTTCTTCAGCATTCCCACCTCTAACAAAGGATTTAGCGCCCAGAAAAATTCCTGGCACACCAGAGAAGATAATAAATGTTTGTGAAATACAAAGCCAACTTCTGCATCAATTTGCAGAAAGCATTTTGAAGTGTTTCTAATAAAGTAATTAGCTTCACCAATTAGCTTTAATTTAACTCATTTTTTTTTTCCAGACTGCCGGAGTACAGAAAAGATCACATGTCCTGTGGCTTCTCTGGAATGGCCAGAGAACGTCAGAGAAGGGCTATGCTTACAGTCTGGAGCCAGGGAACTGCAGGCAACCAGAGCCCTGGGTGCCCTCATTCTCAAGGCCTGTAAGGCATCTGTCAGCCTTGGAAATACAGTCAGTGACACAGTCAGGCCCTTCAGAGTTGCCATGCCTTGAAGCAAAGGGACTGATTCACTCTAGCCTCCCAGGACTGTCTAGGCACTGGGTATGGGCTGCCAGTGAGAAGAGGGCATGACCTTGTGCGAGGCAGCTCTACTTACCCTAGAGGTTTCTGGAGGGAAACTCGTCTGGAAGCCTCCTGCTCTCAACACTCCCAGCACTGGAGGAATGGATGCTTTAATCTTGAGAGGGAGATTCTGGGTGATGCACTAAATAAAATGTGCCCTACTGTCTGCAGTTTACACTGTTTGGATCCAATTTTTCCATATAATTCCTTCTGGAGCAGCTCCCCAGGATCCTGGCCAATCTCTCTCCCTGGGTAAACTTAAAAAAAAAAGATTAGTAGGATAAACTGCAGGCCCCACCAATGTAGCTGGTCTCAAAACTGCAACTGATCTGCTCAGTCTAGTTTTATCTTACCCTCGGCTGCTATTGCTGCTGGTGTAGGTGGTGTACTCGGTGGGGTAACACAGAACCTCAACCCTGAGGGTTCTGAGCACTGGCCCACGTGTCCTTCTCAGGCTGTGGCTGCTACATTCATCTATTCACTATCAAAATTGGACAGGAGACTACCAAAAGAAGCTCAAGTGGGTCACCTGAGTGCTAAACATAGTCTTTCCTTTCCAGTCGTCTTGATCTCCTCCTGATGATCAGAATCAACCATTCCTCCCTGGGGAGAGACAGGTTACTTGGCCTTCTTGTCTTTTGACATAAGACGATGGCAGTGACTGGGAGTAGCCCAGCAGCTTAAAGTTTAATGGATCCTTCCTTACGCCTTTGTGCCAGTGTTTCTTCTTGGCGAACTCGGACGTTCAAATCCGTAGAAACTAGAACTGTTGACATCAAAAGCATATCGCCAGACATGATGATGGATGGGACCATTCCTACTTCCACTCCTTAGTTCTGGATACACGTGTTCTACCTTCTGTGGACCCAACACCATATAATGGTGACTGATTTATGCTGAATCCTTCCTTAGTTGTGGGGAGGCAGCATCTTTGCAAATTACCATCACCAAGCTAGTACCTTAAATGCACCTTCAAAAATTCAGTCCATTGCTCCATCAGGCCAGCAACTTCTGAATGGTGCAGTACGTAATGGGAGTAGTAGATCCCATGGTCATGTGACCATTGCCACACCTCTTTGGTGTGAAGTGGGTTCTTTGGTTCCATATGAGGTTATATAGGACCCAGGTCAGTTGTTCAGATGCTCTGTAAGCTCTCAGAGAGTGTTGCTGCCTGAGGCCCTGTTGAAAGGAAAGTCGAACCCAGATCCTCCAAAATGTGTACATATGTCTCTCAGAATCAAACACTGTCCCCTCCATGGTGGAAAGAATCCAGTGCAGTCCACATCAAGGGATGGTGACACATCATGGAAGTTAGAACAAAGGTTTCAGTCAATTCCACAAGGAGCTTGAGAACAAGGATGGCCCCTCAGGGTTGCCTTGACTTAAAGTAAGAGGGCTGGACCTTTATACTCACCCACCACTTGCCAGTTGTTGGATGCTGGCTGTTCCCAGAAAGGCGGGAGACTTTGGGGGAGCTGCCTCTCTGCAACTGACCAGGATTCCCAAAGAGTATCTCAGCTGAGAGCCGTCAGCCCCCAGCCATCCCAGCAGCTGGGGGTGGGGCGGCAGCCCCGCATCCACTGAGGTTCGTTTATCTTCCATGACCAGAACCACGTTTGCCCTTGTTTTTCCTCCCGGGAGAAGTGGATTGGCCCTGAATAGTCCTTGCTTGGGGAAATGAGCAGATCGTTGAAGGTTTTAGCAAGAATTATTTTAATAAAGTGTTGGGAGAAGGGAGACACCCAGACATTTAAGAAATAACTCTGAAATAAGGAGGCTGTTCTAATAAGTCTAGACCTCTCTTGCAAGAAACTTAGTTGAGAAAAAGATGGATTTAGGTCGATTTGCAAGGAATAAATTAGAATACCCTTCTTTCCCCAGTGAATGTACTTCCAAAATAGATGGTTAGGGTTATGAGGGAAATTTGGATAATTTTTTTTTCTCTGTGTGAAGTTAATTAGTCCCCAGGGGAACTGAATTTGTAACTACAGCTTCATTAGTATCATTCCAGCTGAATCCACTGGCTGGAGAACAACCAGGATTTGAGCAAGCTATAGCAGTCAAATCCAAGATAATCTGAGAGGTCAAGTTGTTTGCTAAGTCAGACAGGCAGGATGGGTTTACCTTCATCATCTACAAAGTATTTGTATCATAGTGTGTGGGCATCTAGTGGGGGTTGGCTGAAACTTTGAGAGAGTATTCCTATTTGTGCTCAAAAGGAAGAATACAAAAAAAATTTTAAGAATGATGAACATCAGTGATGTTTTTAATGGGGCAGGTTTGAAGAAGGCCAGTGGATTCAGATGCAATCAGGACCTTCCCTGCCATCAAATCAGGGTGTCCAATGTTTTTTATTTCAGTTACACATCTGTTTAGTGTGTAAAATGTGGAGAATTGAGCTTCTTATGCTATAAATATAACTGATGAGGGCAGGTGGAATTCTCATCTGCTCATGAACTATTTGAATAATTTCCTAAGTCTTATACTTTATTATTATTTTTTCCTGCTAGGAAGATTTGTCTTCAATTTATTCAGGAAAGAGTCAAGGTTCCTTGAGCAGGGCTAGGAGCGGGAACCCAAACAACCTCAGCTTCTTATTATTATTTGTGGCAGATGAATGGGGTGGGGGAGAGGATGGATAAGAGTGTGGATCTCATTCTGAAGAGCCTCCTACTTATAAATCCTATAAGAAGCATTGTCGTGAGTTGAATGACGAGTTTAACCAGGTATATATGGGGGACAGATATGGTTCATCCTTGGCCATCATGTATCTTTTACCACAGAACAGTTTAAACTGGCCTGATGCTCAACAACACTGAAAGTACCTCTGAGTGCCTGAAGTCTTCTAATGGCTGTCTGTCCCTCAATCTCTGACCTTAAGTGCCTTCTGTCAAAAGGTGGGATCTACCTTTCTGTAGAAAACTGTATCTAAAGTGGATACTTCCCTGTTATCCCCTCTCTCAGCCCCTTGATTCTTTCCTTTACAGCACATATGCTAACTTGTCATCATTTCACTTATTTGTTCATCTGTTTCACCCACTCAAATGTAAGCTCCATGAGCGTTGAGGCCAACTCTGCATTATTTCACAGTCAAATACTAGTGCTTGGCACCTCATAATCATTCAGTAAACTTGTGTGGACTGAATAAATGATAACGGACAGATTTGACTTGAGAAGGATCATAAGACAAAGGCAATGCTTTATTTTGTAGTCAAGGTATAGAGGTTGATCTTAGCTCTGCCATCAACCAGCTCCGTGACTTTGGACAAGACCTTCAATATCTCAGGGCCTCATCTGAAAAATGGGACGGTAGACGTGGTTCATTTGAACCCAGAGTTATGTGACTAAAATGGAAACTGTGCTAATTCTGGAGTTTTATGAGTGTCCTAATTCACAGTGTAGCTTCACCTCGGGTGTTTCTATTTCTAATTTGTTTCTATGCCTTATTTATCATAAAGCACCTTGTTTTAACCCATGGCATATTTAGGGACAAAACTGAAGATGTCCTTATTGGAAAAATATGTCCATGTAATTCAATGTCAGCACTCACAATTTCAAAAACTGCTTTACAGAGAGAATATGGTCAGTTAGTGTGGAAATCCCCAATATGAATTGAATTGAGCATTAGTGTCCACTCAAAATGGTTATAAATGACATAGGATAATTCAAGAGCTTTTGTGGCCTGCTCAAGATATTTCAAATACTTGAAGAAATGGCATGGTTTACCGAAGTATCAACATGTTATTTTACGCTAAGAGCAGAGATATTGAAAAGTTGAAAAATTCTCGTAACGGGCTTGCTGGTGAGGACAAAGTCATAAAATTACCCTTACATTTACTCTTTGACCACAGAAAATTGGTCATCGTGATAGGGGATCAAGAGTTAAAGATTTTAGCCTTAGCTATAGCTGATAGGCTTCAGTGATTAATGCAAGTGAAAAGCCGTTGTTCCGGGAACAGAACGCATGACCTCTGTGACTTCGTGCCCCAGGGCGTCAGCCTTCAAGTGGATGGACGTGACATCCGAGCCATTGTGTTCCAGGGAGGGGACTCAGATAAAAAATTGTTGATTAACCGATAAATAAGTAGTATTTATCTGTTGCCACCGGACACAACTCTATCGCATTCATCTTTTGTTCCCAAATCCCTTACCTACCCTTTCTTCTCCTTATAAAATGTTGGCTTGAGGTGAAATGTTAAGATAGTTTTTTAGGGTACATAAACTGCCGTCTTCTCAGATTGCTGGCATGAACAAAGTATCCCTAAAGAGTCAATCCTTGTCTCCACTTATTGGTTCTGATAGTGACAGGCAGCACGAATGCTGATTTTTCAGGTTTCAATCAGGGTCACGAAAACACATGACCCAGACTTGAGTTGCCAGTTGAGTACCGGGCTCAAGTGTCTTTGTACAGGTTGCTGCCATTCTCATCAGTACCACAGGTAGAAGGAAGTCAGGTCTGATTCTCTTCTAGTCCGTGGAACCAGCAAGTCTTTTCTGGCATTTTGGCTTTCAGATGCTTGCTGGCACCCAGGTATTCATTTCATCACCCTTTAATCTCTAGTGGTGGTTTCCAGAAGGCAAAAAAAAAAAAAAAAAAGAGCAATCTCAGCATCTATAATTGTTAATAGCATGATTTACATTTTCCTAAGTAAGTTGAAGTCAAGTACTTAGTTGATTTTGTGGTATAAATACTACTCACAGGACTGGTGAGTTGGAGAGGGAGGTAATGGATTGGAAGCCAGTGCAGCTGCAAGGGCTCAGAAGAACACATCTGTGGAGTATGGATAGTCCCGTGTGATAACCCTACACAAAGTAGCCCGGCTACTATGTAAAGACTTTATCCACTAAGACAAGGCCTTTGCCACCTGTTTGGATCCACACCCAGGAAGATGCATTTGTTTTAAGAGAGATTAGCAACCCATAAACCAATAAGTTTTAAGAGAGATTAGCATATGTTTTAAGAGAGATTAGCAACCCATAAACCAATAAGGTGTGTCTCAAAAGGAGCAGACTTTAGAAATGAATTCCTTCAAAGTTGTCTAAACCACTCTTTGACCTCAGCTTCAAGTCTCAATAAGAACAATAACAAAAAATGCTTCTACACATAAGTTAACACTCTTTAAACCTGGGTGATCTGCCCCAGGCAAAAATATTCCTTTCCAACCTTGCACTTAGAACTCATGAAGAATCTTTTGTGCTCCTCTTCATCTTCCTCTCTCTCCTCCCCCTTTGTCTTGTGTCTTTGCACTTCTTTACTCTGTCTCTTACCCCAGCCATTTATGAAAATTTCTCCAGGGTGCCTTGCCTCTTCCTTGCTTCTAGTCAAGAAGAATTAATTTTCTCTTAGCTCTCGACCTTCTGTAAGTATGAGTTTTAAGGAGTGTCTTTCCTCATATACATAACATAGGAAATATGTATTTAAATAAGAAATATAAGATGTCCAGAAAGTACAAAAACATAGATAAAATTATATTATTTCTTAATAAGTTGAGGATGTCATAGACAACATTTTGTATATTTATCTTTTTTCCAGACTTTAAGTGATAGGGAACTCAAGAGTTAAAATTTTTAGCCTTAGTCGTTAGGCTTAAGTGATTAATGCATATGGAAGGCTGTTATTCCACAAACTGGAATGCATGACCATGTGACTCCAGGAGGTCACCAAGAAATTCAACCTTTGTACTTCATACATTCTGCAAGTGGTATCTGAGCCATTGTGTTCTGGGAAGGGAACACAGACGTGATGCAGATGAAGAATTGTTGATCAACAGATAAAGAAGTACTAGGAAAATTGCTGCTGGACTGCAACTCTCATCCAATTGATCTTTACCCAAACTCTCTACCTACCCTTTCTTCTTATAAAAAGGTCAGCACAAAATGAGATGTTAAGATGGTTTTTGAGAGTACATAATCTGCTGTCTTCTCAGAATGCCGGCCATCTGAGCAAAAAGCCCAGAAAGATTCAATCCTTGTCTCTGCTTATTGGTTGTGGCAGTGACAAGCAGCACCAATATGACCTTTCCAGTTTCATGAGCATAGCTCGTGTGTCTGCCATCCTCGTGAGCTCCCATGGGTGATATCTTTCCATAGGCAATTGAGGCTTTGGTTTGTATTTAAAAGTTACAATGTTAATCTTCCTAATCACATACAACACAGGGAAGGAGTTTATTTGCTCCTTCCTAAGAGCAAGTTTTGCTAGGGCAGAAAGAGCGTAATATATACTAAAATGGAAGCAGGGAGCTGGGAGGAATCACAGATGACGGGTAAAAGGCAGAAGCTCTGGTTTCCTCCACCTGCTCCATCTCATTACCTTCCCAGTTTCTTCCAGAAAGAAACTACCAGTGTTTAGTAGGCTTGTCTCCCCCTCTTTTCTCAGCCTGGACAATGACCAAGAAGTCCTAAATGAGTTCTTTTTTCTGGGATAGTCATTTTTCATTCTCTACAATGTTTTAGGCATGATGTTCGTTGCTGGATAGGCTTTGAAAAATAAAGCACACCTCTGCCTTATAGGGCTTATAATTTAGGACTAACCAGAAACAGGAAAATAAATGAATAAACCTGTGCTCTACTGTGATTACCTCCATGAGAAAAGCAAATGGGGCTCTATGACAGAGAATAACAGATGGGTGACCTGTGATTGTAGAATGGGGCAGGAGAGCTTTTCCGTGGAGGTGAAAATGGAGGAGAGAAGGCACCAGCCATGTGTGGACAGGAAGATGGGTGTTCCAGGCAGGGGAGCAGCAAGGGTGGAAATCGTAACTCAGAGGGCAAGTTGGAACTTTAAGAAGAATGTTAAAGTATGAATCACTGGTCCTACCTGACGGCATGTAAGGAAAATACAATTAGCCTCTAGGAAACAATTACTCTTTGGTTTGGAATTTTAACTTATTTCTGCAAAGCTGGGAATGAGCCTTCAGTAGATGTTCTCAGGCATTGACCTTGCACTCATAAGGTGATTTACAGTTCTCTTACTAGTGAACTAGTTCCTGGGCTAGGAGACATTTGGATAGGACAGTATTTTGAAAAATATTTAAGTTTACTTTTAAGCCATTGTAAATTGGAATGAGGAGAGGGGATTCCTGAAATGTAAGTGAAACATAATTTGTCAATAAGTAAATTAAAAAAAATTTTTTTTAATTCTAGACCCTTCGTCTCACTAATATTTTTATTCTTGTTACATCTTTGAGTGCCTAGCTTTTAAGTGTCCAATCAACAGGCATCTCAGACAAAGAGATGGGGAGAAAAGGTTTTGCAAATGTGCTCTGGGTCACTCCACCGTCAGGAGGCCTCCGCCGTGTCTCGTGTAGGAAAGAGGAGACTAGCTGAGCAGTGAGTTTGCCTTCAGCTCTCGAGTGCTGAGGGCCAGGGAGCTATAGACAGTGTCTTCTGTGTTAGCCGTGGCTTGTGTGTGCCGGCCAGTCTCTCTTCCCGTGTTTGACTTGACTTTAGGGTGGGCACTTGACCGAAGACTGGCCCATCAGAGTAGCCTGTTATCTGGCCATGGGGATTGATTCAGCCATAAGCACATGACTTAGGCAAGGTGCCCGCCAGAGCCTTTTCGTGAAATTCAGTACGCAAAAGCTTGAAGACGGTTTCTCTCTTCTTCTAGGATCAGGACCTATAAAGACAAAGTGGGCTTGGAGCTCAGCAGACATCTTACTGCCAGAAGGCAAAAGAGCCTGAGATTAAACCCCAACAGAGAAAATGCAGAGATGGAGGTGGAGCCAAAGAGAGAGCTAAGGCATCACAAACAGGGCCCCTGAGTTCACCACACCTGTAGCAAGATGCACGTCTCAGGCTTTCCAGCCAGCACCTGACTTTTTTTGCTTGAGTGCTAATTTGGTTTGGATTTCTATCTCTTGCAACCAATAGACACGGATTAAGACAACATCCCCAAAATATGATTTTTCATTTCCACCAATATTTATTATAAAACTTACATACAGATTCATGTAAATTTTTTCCACCACCAAATATTGACAATTTCTCATGTAGAACAGGTAGTTTTCCTAAACTCACTCCAATTTATAACAAAAGACTTTTTTTAAAAGATTTTATTTTTTTAAAAATTGTATTTATTTACTTATTTTTAGAGAGAGGAGAGGGAGGGAGAAAGAGAGGGAGAAAGCAACATATAGTTGCCTCTCACATGGCCCTCACTGGGGACCTGGCCCGCAACCCAGGCATGTGCCCTGCTTGAGAATCGAACTGGGACCCTTTGGTTCCCAGCCTGCGCTCAATCCACTGAGCTACACCAGCTGGGCTATTTATTTATTTTTAGACAGACAGGAAGGGAGGGACAAAGAGAGGGAGAGAAACATCAATGTGTGGTTGCCTCTTGTGCGCCAATCACTGGGGAACCTGGCCTACAACCCAGGCATGTGCCCCGACTGGGAATCAAACCCACAACCCTTTGCTTCTCAGGCCCATGCTCAATCCACTGAGCTACACCAGCAAGGGCGTAACAGAAGACTTTTAATTCTTAAAGTACAGATTATCATCTGAAAGAGAAATCAAAGAATATGTTTGCATCTTTGATAAAATTCAACAGTGCTAAGAATGAATTATTTAATGAGAATTTATTTTCCTTTTGAATGTACTTTATTATAACCTTATTACCTAATTGGAGGTATTATTTTCAGATAAAGTTCTGTCCTCATCCATACCCAGAAAATCTATTTTTTCTTAGGTTGAGAAACAAGCACAAGTATTTTTTTTTTCCTTTCATTTCTTGGGTTTAAAAAGAAGAGTCATAAATTGCAGATGTTGGTGGCCTGTATGTGGGACTCGTCCTAACTGCTTCCACTTATTCCTGAACCGTCAAAAGACAAATTGTTGTAGAAAATAGTGGGTTGCTGCCAGACCGTTTACGCCAATCCTCCAGATGAGTCACTAGATTTAAACCCCAGGAAGTGAAGACTCAGAAGGAGATGGGTCCATGACCTCCTTGTTTGTCCTCATTCACCACTGAAAAAAAAGAAAACTCAACACACGGATAAACTGGAAATGCTGAAGCAGAGTCCTAACTTCACACCTACTTCTATGAAGATTAAGAAACCAAATAATAAAGTGTGTTAGCCTGATTTGGTTTCCTTACTCAAGTGAGACTGTCTCAGGGCTCTGATGATAATTTCATAAAAAATCTCGGATTGGTGAAGGTGCCAGCAGCAGAGGGTTTTAGTGATGTTAACACTTAAAGGCTTGAAGTGCCACTTAAGGAAAATGCAGTGAGTCTCTGGGAAGATAATTACCTCTTGGCCTTAGAATTCTAACTGCATTTGTGCAAAATCAGGTGGGCCAGGGAAGACCAGGAACTGTTTTGTAGAATAGTATCCTTTTCTTTTCTTTCCCTTTAGTCACTTAATGAAAATTGCCACATAAGATTTTATAAAGCTTGGGGGAAAATCAGAAACCATTCAAACGGGAAGAAAAACGTATTCACTTTCTAGATGAAGAAAGAGTGGTTCACAGCAGCGCTGGAACCTGTTCAAGGTCACAGAGAGGGCTGACATTTTTACGGTTGGCTCCATCACCAGGATGGTGTGGAATTATTAAGCATTTCTCACACACTCTGCCCATCAGTCTGCATCAGCCATTCTTAAAGTATAAGTGTTGGCATACTGGGGAACAGATGTTCCGTGCTCGGAGATTTTGCTAGACAAATGAATGTGGTAAATAACATGTACATCTCCTTAGAGCACAGTCATAACCCAGATGTCCTACAGGAAAATAATATTTACCTATATTTATCAGAGAGTTGGCCTGACGTACTTGACAAAGGAACATTTATTCTGGAGAACACTTCCCTATTTGAGCAGATCAAGTTTTCCATGTGGGAAAGACTGATAGGTCTGTTTGGCGTTAGCTCTGCCACATGCGCTCGAACGCCTGGGAACATTTTACACTCTGTTCTGCATTTTATTGGGCCAGATTAGGTTCTATTTAAAATTTTAAATTAGAAAATAAATATTTTACTAAAGGGAAATTTCAAGCATATTGTTTCTGGTATTTTTATAGCGAAGTTTAGGAAATACCAAAGTTCCGTAACTCAATGAAATGTGGTTCTTGGAATCAAACAATCTGACAATTAACTGTCTGACTCAGCTTGAAATAGAAAGCCATGAGTCAGGATTACCAAGCCAGCCCTGCATGGGTGTGCCCAGCAGGCTCGAAGTTTTTGGTAACTCTAAGTGGGCCTGTTAGCCAATACCACCAAACATCTTCCAATGACATCGTTACATTTCTCCAGGGCTCGCCAATTCAAAATCTTCAGTCAATAACATAAATGCATAAAAAAGAAATAGAGGGCAGGAGGGACTATGTCAAACGGGGAAGTACTGGACCCCTAAAAGCAACCCCACCCCCAAACGAGTTTCTGTCTTCCAAACAAAATTCATTTTGGGGGCTGAGTTACTTACATGGGATGTCAGTGTGTAACCTCTGTCTGGACCTTAAAAGAGGAGTCAAAGTTAAGTACAAGTGGCTAACTATGGAAAACAGTATGGAGGTGCTTAGAAAAATTAAAAATGGAACTGCCTTGTGACCCAGGGATTCCACCCCAACACACTAATTTGAGGGGGCGGGGGTATATAAGGTGACTAAATGGTAAAGAGAAAAAATACAATAATGAAAAACAAAACACTAATCTGAAAGCTGTATGCACTCCGGTGTTCCTGCAGCATTATTTATACAGTAGCTAAGATGTGGAAGCAACCCAAGTGCCCATGAATAGATGAGTAGCTGAAAAATCTGTGGTACATATATACAATGCAATATTACTCAGCCATAAAAAAAGAATGAAATCTTACCATTTACAACCGCATGGGTGAACGTAGAGGGTATTATGCTAAGTAAAATAAGCCAGGCAGAGAAAGACAAATACCATATTTCACTTATATGTGGATCTTAACAAAATAAACACATTTAAAACGGATTCATAGATAGAGAGAACAGACTGATGGTTGTCAGAGGGCAGGGCTGGTTGATAAAAAGGGGGAGAGATTAAGGAGCACAAATTGGACGTTACAAAATTATTGCAGGGATGCAACCTACATCACAGGAAATACACAGTGAGCAGCATTGTAATAACTATGTATGGTGCCAGGTACTAGACATACCAGGGGGTCACTTTGCAGAGTGTTTGATTGTCCACTACTGTGCTGTACACCTACTAATATGAAATAATATTGACTGTAGACTGTAATTGAAAAATAAAATTAAAAAATAATAAATCACAAGAGAACTTTCTGGGAAAAAAAATTAAGTAATAGTGGCTGAAATGATCCTAGAAACTCAGGGCAGTCGGGTACCTAGTAAGATCAGAGAACTGAGTAATTGACTCATCAACATCATGATTTCAGATTCATGCTCACAACCCGTGAGCTTTATGTTACAAACAATATGCAGATTTGTCATTCCCATGAAATTGGCATAGAGAGAAATATATTTGGCATCCAGGCTTGACTGACCATTATTGATTCTTCTAACGATTCGGAAGGCACAGGAGAACCTGGCAAAGCTTCCGGGGCATGGTTTTGGCCAATGGTTGCATTGTACCAGGGAAACCCCACGGATGTCTGATGTAGAGACTGTTCATCTGACAGTGCAAGGGCTCAACGGCAGTTTGCTGTGGGGAGGTTAGACTTGCAGAATTTGCTGGGAAAATCAAAACACTGCAACTTAAAACAAGAGAAGTTTGCTAAAAAGGGACTGAATTGTTGAAAATCAGTCATCACACGGAGAGTTAGAGGGTTGATGGACTTATTTAGTTGGGAAGGATTGCCAGGAAGCTGCTACAGAAAGCAGGTTTTTAGGAGAAAAAAGGTTATTATCGAAAGGTAATTTCTTTGAGAAAGAGGTTTCAATTAAGAAAAACAGCTAGCCCCAGGAATGGCGATAGTGCGTGTAATCCTAGACACAGAAAGAGCATGACCCACGCATGACCCACCCCTGATTCAGGGGTGTTACTGAGCCTTCTTCCTTCAACATTTCAGAACACAGCGGGATCAAGCAAAAAAGGGAGGAAAAAAAAGAGAAAGCACTTATGGACAGGGACAACAGTGGGCTGATTGTGGGGGCAGGGGAGCGGGCGAAGGTGGAAGCGTGTGTGGGGGTGATAAATGGTGATGGAAAGAAAAAGAATTTCAGAACACCAAAAAATCCATTTGTGAATTTTCTAAAGGTGATGATGTTTCTTCTCTGGCCTCAGGAAAGCTCCCACAATGCCTGTTACTGTGCCACACCCAGAGTAAGGCACTCAGTAAGGCACAGACAATACGTGCTCCTGAGAAGAACAGTATTACTGTTCAGCCTTGACCGAGCCCTTGCTGCATCCGAACAAGGTGGCGAACTGAGTGCTTTATATATAATGTCCTTAATTCTTCAGGCAAACCCTGTTTTACAGATAAGGAGACTGAACCTTGCGGAGGGTGGGTACTTCATTCAAGATGATGCGGCAAAGTTTTAAGTCACAGGGTCAGGATCTATAGCCCATACGGTTTTCAGCATCCTCTGTAACTCGATGTGGATTTTAAAAATGAAGACGTCTGAGGAACAAGTCGGTGTGCGGGAGGGAGTGGCTGGCATCTATCAAAATAGATGTGTTTAGGACGATATAAATGGAGAGGAGATATATTTTTTTAAGATTTTATTTATTTATTTTTAGACAGAAGGAGGTAGAAAGAGATGGGGAGAAACAGCACTGTGTGGTTGCCTCTCATATGCCCCCTCCTGGGGACCTGGCCTGCAACCCAGGCATGTGCCCTGACTGGGAATCAAACCAGCGACCCTTCGGTTAGCAGCCCACGCTCAATACACTGAGCTACATCAGCCAGGGCTGGAGAGGAGATTTAAAGAAAGAATAAACTAGGACTTTAGAGAAGTGAGGGGGTATGGCAGGTTAGAAAGGCTCAACGCCGTTCATCTTACCTGAGCTTTAAAAGACAAGTAATGCAAATGTTCGTGGCTATGAGATGGGAGCCTGCTGAGAGCTCAGGTTAAGAGTGTGTAGTGGGGTGAATGGTGTCCCCCAAAAGACATGTCTAAGTTCTAACCCCTGGAACCTTAGATTGTGATCTTATTGGGAATTAAAGGGTCTTGGCCGATGTAATTAATATCAGAGTCTCCGGGTGCTATCATCAAACCTAGTGATGAGTACCCTATAAAAGATCGAAAAAAAGACAGAGAGCCACGGAGGGCAACGCATTCAAATCAGAGGCAGACAGTGGAGTGATTTGTCCGCGAGCCAAGGAACACCAGGGATTGCCAGAGCCACTAGAAACTGAGAGAGAATGGAAGGAACCCTCCCTCTGAACATCCAGAAGGAATCTAAGTTATAAAAGGATTGATTTCAGATTTCTGGCCTCCAGAAATATGAGAGAATAAATTTTTGTGTTTTAAGCCACCAAGTTCATGGTAATTTGTTACAGCTGCCCTATGAATCTAATACAAGGGGCCTGTCGAATTTGCTTCTGCAGGCCTAATTCCTACAGTTCTCAGGTTTCTACTGGGGATGCCTTTGCAGAGAAATGGTTTGATAACTGGGAAACTGAGCTGGATATTCTGGTTTGGAAGCTAGAAAAGCAGCCCTTAAATGTGACCTCTCAGGTGGTAGCTTTTATGTTCGCGCTGTGGAATTGGCTTTAAAAACCAGACCATTAGTTTAACTTCCTCAACTCCTCATCTTGATTTCTCTTTAATTCCTTCTGGGACCCAACCTTAAACAATTTACTCAGTATCAGTTTCCTGCTTGGTAAACCAGGCTGCACCATCAGCTGCTTTATTCGGCCAGAAAGGCTGAGTTGTCTGCATTTAAGAAATGTCACAGATAAGGGAAGTACTCACAAAGCCCAAGGAACAGGTGACACAGCTGCTTCCCAGTCGTGTCCCAGAGCGTGTTGCAGACTTACCCTGCTTTGTCAACGAGGCAGTGATGCGCTCCCATAAAGGGTTAACGTTCTGGCGTGAAAATATTCTGGCACAGACTGACAATGCAATGTCTCAGCGGGCATCATCAACAGCCTGCTATGGAAACAAGCGCCCGGAGCTCTTAGAAGCCGCTCTGAGGTCTACCTTCAGTGTTGCCACAGACTCGAAACACATGTTGTGGGTCTGTAGGAACGGAATCGCCTTCCCCCAGTGGACAGATCTGCTAACCTATGCTGCACTAACAGGTTCCTGTGGGTGAGCGGCGCTTAAATACCGCACTCAAACACATGTACGTTTATGAACAGGCATGAAAATGAAATATCGTCCCCTTAGAGATTCTGGGCTGCACACTTTCCAAAACCACCCACCGCCACCTCACCTTTTTATTTCCTGCTCCCCTCTGTCCTCATAGGGTTTGAATAAAGTGTTATCCCTGCAATATTTCATCTGTGCCCTATATTTTTTGAAAACATCTCCTGTTGCTATGAAAGGGGAGAAACGTTATGCTTTTAGCTGGTGGAAAAAACAATACTACTTCCTCTTTTATCAATGCTTAAAATTCCCCCATTTACCCATTTATTCAAAAATTTCAGCAACTGTGTATCAGTAGGTTCTTTGTGCATCCCTCTTTTAGGTGTTAGAGAGAGGGCAAGATACAAGGCTTCTAATAGACAAAGTTTCTCCTCTTGGGACATGCGGTCTGGTGGCGAGGCACTGACAACACACACATAACGAGTAACTGTACCTCCCGAGCAGGTGGCGGTGGAGGGCTTTGCAGAAAACCCAGGCGGGGCAGGTGGGCAGAGAGTATCGGTGAGTGTGTTAGTCAGCTTCCACTGCCATGCAAATATTATACGTGGGGCGGAGTAAACAACAGAAACGTACTTCTCACAGTCTGGAGGCTAGAAGGTCAAAGATCAGGGTACTGGTGGATTCCATTTCTGGTGAGCGCGGTGTTCCTGGCTTGCAGACAGCCGCCTTCTTGTCCTCACATGGCAGAGGAAGAGAGTGCTTACCAACAATAAGATTGGATCTCCATCCTCATAACCTTATTTAACAACATTCATTACTTCTTTGTCCAAGTGCTGTTGTACTGGAGGGACACATATAGTCCATAGCAGTGAGACAGCAGAGGTTGGTATTTTGTGGGGGAAGGCCAGGATGAGCTTCCCTGACTTTAGAACTGAGAGCTGAAAGGAGTGAGGGAAGGAATCTTTTGGATAACTGGAGAATGCCTTCTATCCCAGACAACAGAGCAAAGGCAGAGTCCTTGAATCAAGAAAGTGCCGGGGAGTTTGATAAAGAGCCAGGAGACTAGTGGTCTGGAACGCAGTGATAGTGGACGGAGCGCAAGGACTTGGACTCAGGAGAGGCTGAGGGGTTGGGGCAGGCTTTATGCCACTGTGTAGATTGCTGTACGATCCTGAGTAGAGAAGGGACACCATCTGGCCTTTTTCCCCGTGGTGGTGGCATGTGTATTTCTCTTTTTTCCTGTGGTAGCAAATCTGCCAAGATGGTGCACAATAATCTTCCCCACCCTGTCCATGGACACCTTTTGTCACGTGAGGAAGTAGGGATTATTTCCTCTCTTCTTGAATCTGAGCTGTTCTGATGATTGGCTCTGACCACAGGAATGCAGAGGAAGTGATGTTCAAGGACTTCTGAGCCCAGACCTAAAGAAATGTACCATTTCTTCTTCCTTCCTCTTGAAATCCAACTGCCATGATGTGAGAAGCCGAAGGCACATGAAGGTGCCACGTGGAGGAGAAGTGTGAGTCTGTTGTTGGCAGCCTCCGCTGAGCTCCCGGACAGCAGTCGGTATCGCGGGTCCGCTGCCTTCTTCGATTGTGCAGCCCAGCTAAGTCCCTAGATGCCTTCAGGCCCAGCCAATGCCATAGAGAGCTGAAGAGTCATCTATCTGAGCCAGTTAACCCACATGAAATAATAAAGTACTATTATTTTAAGCCACAAGTTTTAGAGTGATGTGTTATGCAGCAATAGATAAATTGAAACGCTCCCTCTCCCTCCCTCCTTTTCTCTCTCCCTCCCTTCCTCCCTTCCTTCCTTCCTTCTTTTTCTGCATTTTCTGTCCTTTGCCTCTTTTTTTCTACCTCTTTTTCTCTTATCTTTATTCCTTCTTCTGTCTTATATGCCATTATCTATTTATTCTGTCCACTTATATTGAGCCCACATAGAAGAAATACAGGCTAAATTCTCATTATGTCTGAGAAAATATCTAGTAAATGAGGGAAACATATAATTAGACCATGTGTGTGTGTGTGTGTGTGTGTGTGTGAGAGAGAGAGAGAGAGAGAGGGAGGGAGGGAGAGAGACCCAGCTATATATCAGAGAATGGACTGAGAAAGATTTGGGAAAAACACAAACATTTAAATAACACGTTTATAATAATTTTTTTTTATTTATACATTTGAGTTTTTTTAAAATTATTTATTGTTGTTCAATTACAGTTGTCCGCATTTACCCTCCCCCCACCCCAGGCAAACCCACCTCCCTCCCTTGCTTCCCCCCTCCCCCTTGGTTTTGTCCATGTGTTCTTTACAGCAGTTCCTGAATACCCTTGTCCCCCTTCTCCCCTTCCCCCTCCCCTCTGGTTACTGCCAGAATGTTCTAAACTTCATTGTCTCTGGTTCTATTTTGTTTCTCTGGTTGTATTTTGCTTGCTTACCTCACAAGCGTCTTGGCTGTGACTGATCTGAATTCCCCGGTAGCTGATCTGGCCTCGGTGCCTTCGCTCCTGA